>BQNB010072830.1:0-5000 GCA_026074375.1 Tanacetum coccineum
ACTTGTTTTTACCGTTATTTTTTTATGAAAGCAATTTTTTTCTCTTCATACCCAAAACTTGCAGGTTCCCGCGGTCGATATTTTTTGGGTTGTTTTACCTGTTAGCAGGTTGTTCCTGTTGACCGTGGTCTTCACATTCGTATTCGCCGTTTTAGCCGTTCACTTTTTTGTGCATTGGTTACATGAGGTATAATGCCATTCTCTGTTCATCTTAGTGCTTTACATTCTCTAAAAGATAATTACTAAAAGAGTAAAATCAATGACTTTTGCAAGTTCATAATTTTAAATACATACAGTTTGATGCTTTTTTAAGAATTCACTTTAGATTATTTCTACAAAATTAGGTTATTGCACTGACTATTATCCAAAATAGGTTTCTTACTTAATCTTAAAAAAATTACCTTATATAAAGCTCTTCTTGTGTCAATTGGTGCAGACTAAATACGGCCGTCTATTTCAACAGGTAAATTGGTCGCAAAGTCTTTATTGTAGATCTTTAAATTATGTAATATCTGCATGATAAAATATATCAAGTTATTAACTACAAAAGTATGGTCATTTAGTAAGTGGAAAACAAAATAGAATGCATAAACGCAAATGGTAAGACACCTCAGGACCAAGAAATCGTTCATAGCCAACATAACATGAGTATGGTTTCCAGGTCTATGGTTTAATTCCTCTCCACTATTATGTACTTGGATGGTTCTTTGTCATTCCTCTCCACTATTATGTACTTGGATGGTTCTTTGTCATTCTTATTGTATTCCTTTAGAAAGAAAAAATATGGTTAGTAATATTTTTGGAACACTTAAATAAATAGATAAAAAATGACTATTCTATGCAATTGTGTAGAGTGTATCATAAAAAACAGAATAAATCTTTAGTTGCAGGCATTAGATTAACTTGCTGTTTTGGGCTTAAGGCATTACAAATGACAATATCACAATGATCTCTTGTGGCTTTTTGTGTTGGTATTTGCCTCAAGTATAATGTTATTGCTTACGACTTTCTATATAGCTTTATTCAAAATTGTAATAACAATGTTTTAGTAATTTGAACCAACTCATTGCGGTATTAAATTTTTCTAAGAAATGAATAATCACGCATATGCCGATCCATCAAACTCCACATAAAATCTAGTTCATTAAACAATGTTGCAATTGTAACGCATACCTTATTGTTAAATATATATATCACCTATAGTCTTTCGTTCATGGATTTATATGAAAGTTTTCAACACAATGTTAAAGTTTTATTGCCCTTTTACAAAAATATGCAAATCCAGAACTATTTTGAATGAGTGGCTTATTTCCTAAGCAGCTTATACGTACTTATTTCATAAGGGAAAAACATGAACAAAGAGAATGGGGCAGGTACGGATGTGGATATTATAAACGGGTGCGGGTACGGGTACACTAAAACCCGCCCCGAACCCGACCCGTTGTCATCCCTAGTTAGAACAAACTCTTTAGCATCATCAGCTTCAACAACATAATAAGATGCTAGTAGTACGAAGAAGAAGATCAGAACCCTTTAGGAGTGCGATGATCAACACAATATTAAAGTTTTATTGCCCTTTTACAAAATAAGCAAATCCAAAGTCTATTTCTGAAGCGCTTATTTCTAAGCAGCTTATAAGTACTTATTCATAAGGAAAAACATAAACAAAGAGAATTGGCAATCCCCAACACCCTCGAAGTAGTAAACAGCTGAGATTTTTATTAGAAAAGTAGACACCGATATTCGATTAAGTTGCTGATGAAGGAAAAGTATAAAATGATGTAGAGAAGTGATACAATGAACAATGAGAACTAATAAATTGTAACTCTCACCTGCTTCAGCGGTCGATGTCAAATCCAGCTCATATCTCTTCATCATATAATTGGATTCTTGTTAACACCCATAACCATAATTAATGTGTCTTCCTCCACATAAAAAAAGAAAACTTACACGTGGCTGCTGATCTTTTTAGAGATAGAAAGATGGACGCAGTCACCCCTATATTCTAAAATCAATTTATACACAGGTGAGGGAATCTGCATATGAATAACATATTGAACAACACAACTTATGCATCCCACGATAAGAATTATAATTATTAATGACTGTATAAAGATGAAAACTCACATGATCTTTGGTTAGACTTACACGAACGCAATGCCTAAAGCAATGTCTTGTAAGTCGACTCCCTTGTAGAAACCAAAAAACCAAAAACCAAAATCACATCAGCCAAAAAAAGTAAGTGTGTGAGCTTTACGAATTTCCACTTACTTCTACTCAACGTTTCATGGTAAGATGTTTGGTTCTTATGGTATTCCACTTTTCCATTATAGGTACTACCTTTGAGCCATTTTCCGTACCAAAATAATGCTCCAGAATGGGCACAACGCTGATTGCAGTCACCTAGATCTTCATATAGTGGTGATTTAGCTGCATTTGCTGGAAAACAAAGCATTATCAAAAACCACGTAACCAAAAAACCGAGTGAGGTAACCTTTTCCTTGTTCTTAATTAAAGATTTGATTTGATTTGATATAAAGAAGTACATATGTTTTCATTAATCACTTTAAATATATATTATAGAATATATAAGTACGATGGTTCAGATAGTCACCAAGATTTTGCAAACTTTTTAACAAACGGTCTATCAATGCAAAATACCTTAAAAATAAAAGAAACACACCTGAGCAATCAGAATGATTGTTATCCGAATATCCTACATGGGCTTTACGCTACCAAAATCACCAATCTTTATATGTCCATCTGATGTAAGAAGCAAGTTCTCTGGCTTTCATTAACATACTGTTAAGCTATAGTTATTGTCGGATAATACTCATACTCAATCATCCACACATATGCAGTATATAATAACAAAACATATTAGCATAAGATTATCAAAGTTACTTACGGGTCCGATAATTCAGCATGATTACCCATCGTGTTTTGAGAATTATGGGTTTGCGGAATTTTTTGTTTCGTATACATATAGTGATGAAGCTTTCTTGTTATCAAGGAAATATCGGTTATTAGATAAGTTCATATGTATTCAACAATCTTAATTTCCAATGCCACAGTTTTCCATCTAGAAATCAGTTAAAGCGGATAAAAGAGGCTCAGATTGATTAGTAATTGAGAAAAGCGAACAGATCCGCCTTGGCTGCATACTTAGAAGTTTTCCCCGGCAAGACACGGATGTTCACTGCTTTTGGCGAATGTATTCAGATTCATCTTAGCCTGCTATAGTCAACATTGAGTTCACAGCGAAGCAACGTCTCGTGTGATGCTGAGTGATTGACAGCATAACGCTGCAACCACATAACTTATCGAGCAAGGACTAGGGTTAAAAAACACCCCTAATATACTTCTATTTTGGCAATGAGAATGAAACCAAAAAATTAGGCAGACATAATAAAGAAGCTAAAGTAAAAGAAGAACACATACGCTGTGACTGCAAGCTTTATAGGCTTACCCCGCCACCATGCAGGTAATCTCAATTTTGCTTCAATCAATAACGTTTATCGTAGTCCTTTATCTCGCAGTTGCAAAAGTAACCAGTTTTTATTTAAAAAAAAATTAAACACACATTGGCACACAACAAAACAACACGCGTCTCCTAAATGCGGTTGTTAAATGTTTCAGCACCAAGCTTTATATGTAAAAAAAACACCACAGCCTAACTCATTTGTGGTGAATACCTATTATTAATCTATTACAAGGTCGATGCCCTTGTTCTTGGCTAGGTCATCCCAGTTTAAGACCCCTAGAACAGGCCCAAGCGGTTTTATATTGCCCAATCCATACCCGCTTAGGTACTTTACCCACTTTATATGGACCTATGCTATACACGTGCTTGTTCTCTCAAACTACACATAAGCAATAACCACCCCCTCCCTTTTCTCCTACAAATTTAGAACAAAATCAATAACCATTAATCTTGTTAAGAACACAAATGTATCATAGTATAGTAGGCTTAAATCTAATTGACAACATGAAAAGGGGATACATTCCCATGGCTACAAGCTTACTAATAAGCATGCCCTACCAATAAATGCCCCTTTATCCTCTTTATTGGTCGGCAGACACGACCTGCCTAATGTAAATGTGTGGTAGAATATAATCAAGCTTCATAAGGAGGCCAGTAGCAATTGTAAGATGAAGCATAATGGGTTTTAGAATATAGTTCTAACATGAGGTTCAGATCCATTATTAGCCGAAAAAGCTAGACGATCTGCTTGGCTACAACTTAGAAGTTTTGCCATGCAAATAGGCACTTGATGTTCACGACTTTAGTCGGGCCTATTTAAAATCATCATTAGACTTATGGTCAACCTTTGATTTTGGCATCGAATAAGATGAAGCATAATGGGTTTTAGAATATAGTTCTAACATGAGGATCAGATCCATTATTAGCCAAAAAAAAGCAGACACATCCGCCTTGGCTAAAAACTTAGAAATTTTCCCCCACATTCAGACAATACGTTCATACACTGCACAACAATAGTCATCTTATCTCAAAACCGCCATGAACATAACAATAATAAATTTTTCGAGACGAATGTAGCATTTGTAATTTTAGCTTTCGTAGTTATGCTTTTAAGAATCGAAAAAAGTGGACATCCGCCATGGTTGCAAGCCTAATAGGTTGCCTCGCCAAGACACGAACGTTCACAACTTTAATCAAAGTTGCCCGTAAAAGTGTACATCCGTCATGGCTGAAAAACTAAGCATTCGCCTCGCCAAGACGCAGACGTTTACAACTGTAATCGAACCTTTTCGAATCCATCAAAATCACGACGAACCACAAAAAAGGTAAAACCAATCAATTAACCCTCAAAATAATTAATTCAAACAGACAAGTACAAGAATGGAACCCAACCACAAAAACTATCAACCCAATCAATTAACCCTTAAAACAATCAATTCAAACACATAACTTAAACAATGTGAATTGTTGAGAATGACCTTATTTACTTGAAGCTTATTAAGCCTAGATAGGCATA
>BQNB010072830.1:12500-32307 GCA_026074375.1 Tanacetum coccineum
AGAAGCATCTAAATAGACAAATGAGCTGCTAATAATATTTATTACAATGCGTTAAATATCTTTTATAGTTAGTGTGTTAAACGAGGGGGTCGGCCCGCGCTTCGCTGCGAGACGACTCGTGGGCGTTGTTGTTGATGGCGGAATGGGTTATCTAAGATGGGCATTTCATCTGTAAGGTATCATGCAACTGATGAAAAGCAAACATTATAACGTTTCCATCAATCCAAATAGAATCCTACAACTGTAGCTTGCTTTAGCAAATCCGCTGTTAGTTTCACTTATCTTGATACAAAAATTTAGTGCAGAAAAATAGAAGATACATAAATGAATTTTAAGCACTCTACATGAAATCTTCAAACTGAAAATGCTCCCTCTAAACATACATTATCAAAGTGTATGCTATCCAGATTACTGCCTGAATATTATTGCTAAGTTACCTTATTGCCGTGAAGTCCCTACTTATCATGAACCGTTAATTGCTATTGTAGTAAGCGCGAGTGTTGTGGATAGATCTATCGGGACTGACAATCCCCACCTTTCCTTGGGTCACTAGTTTGATCAAGGTGCATTTAACATTGAGAGGTGTCCGGGTGTTGGCAAGCATCCTATATTCCGATTGGGGCAAAAATCTAGTTAAGGCTTCGGTGTCATGAGCTTAGTGCAATAATACCTGTTATATATTTAGACTTGGTGAATGTGTTTCCCTTGTCTACCTTACTTGTTTTGGACTTCGGAATACGTACTTAGTCCACCATTTACTTCAATCTTGTGGTCCACTACTGAACATTACTAGATTTATTAAAACTCTACTTGGATTTCGGAAATAACACTTTTAAATGTTGTAACGCTTCTTTTCTTACGAAAATATTTCTTAAATTATTTCAACACTGCTTTTACTTAAACCTATGAATTCACCAACATTATTGTTGACGTTTTAGCATGTATTTTCAGGTTACTATTTTGCTAGTGGAGCATTGGGAGCATTCGAGTCGCGCGGATATATATTTTTGAAGGCTTAATAACTTGTATACCATTCGACAAACGTTTTAAAATAAACAAAATGTTTCTATTGCATTATAAATGGGATCCTTTGTAAAACTCTAATTTTAATATAACGAATGTGAAATTTATCTTAAAACGTCTCCTTTGAGGTCGTTTTCCGTGACTTGTGTTTTGTGCCCTGAAGTAGCACCCCATTGTTACCATTCCACTGCGACCAGATTTTGGGGGTGTTACAGTTTAACAATATGCAAACTTTATTTTTAGGACAATACAGTTAATAAGATCCAAGCCATTGCACATAGATAAATAACTAAATGAATGTAAACTGAACATACCATAGGTTTGTCGTAAAATGGAAACCCCTGCAACTCTGCTTTCAACAATTTCTTGTACCTGATTTTTGTATTTATCCTTCTTTCACTCAGCAGCACTCCAATAATCAACACCCTTTTCACCCCATTACTCCACTACTTTGAGGTCTAAGTGTTGTCTGGCAACCTCCTCCTGCTATACACAGCAATAAGATGTAAATCATTTAATGAGTAAGCACTATATATGTCAAAAAATCATCAAAGGGCATACCAGTTTGACTAATACAACAGTGGATACAAAAAAAAGTGCAATATATGGTGACGGTTTTTTAGGAGATAGGCATACCGGCGTAGAAGCATAATGGCAATCAATGTTTTTCCGGATTAGGTTTCTAGGAAAACAATAGTGTTCTGCTTAATTGGCATAGGAAGGCTGTTTTGTGTGTGGAAATGGTAGGAGAACTTGAGTGTAGTGGTTCTGCTGATAAGACAGTGAGACTATGGCAGAGAACTGAGGGTCTGCGACCCGTCATGGCTCAGATTTGTGAGTGTTGGACCAGATAAAAGGGTTTGCGATCCGCCATGGCTGCAAGCATGATGTGCTGCCCCGCCAAGACACAAGTCGATTCCGCCCATCACGATCTAATAATATATCAAAGTTGCAAAATAATAAATGCATAAATACGAAGATATCTTCATCGCCTATAATGACATTTATACTATTTATACAAAAGTTGGGATGCCCAACCTAGAGAACCGGCCCCACTACCCTATCTATCTATTTTATTTTATCTTAAAACTCGAGTCAGTAGATTATACATGTCCTCGTCAGTTTTCTCTACCAGATCATAAAAGATACACACACAAAACAAACTTTGAAAGTCACCGATCTAAAATTAATCGTCGGTTTCATCAAGATCGTTGAACATTTTTAATGTTGGGCTCAGATTTGCGAATGCGGGATACAAGAAAAGGGTATACGGCCCGCCATGGCTGCAAGCACGACGACGTGCTGCCCCGCTAAAATACGGGCCGATTTCACCCACCCACAACAACCCATCAATCACAAACACAATAGTGTCGTCATCGCTTAGAATGGATACATCGAGTTAGGAAACATTGTATAATCACACAATGCTAACCAAGCGTTAACAAAGCATCATACATCTGTCATGGCTGTAAACCTTATAGGTTGCCCCACCAAGTTGCGAAAAATCTCAGCTTTAACCGATCCCATGGAAACTCGTCACATGGTCGGTAGCATTTTTTGTATACTAATTCTTTCACACACAACACCCATAACAGAATCTTCCTAAATACTGACACACACACTCATCATAGCCAATATGCGTTTTCAGCATCCTCCTTTTCCACTCTATGTGTTTTCCAAAATTAAAATCTACCCGCCACAGCAGGCGCGGTTGTAACGACAAACCAAGTCAAGTCGCCTGACCGTCAATGCCAAACACCAACTACCGCTTCAGCCACATCGCAAGTGTGGTAAAGAAGGCAAGCTAAAAATTAGCCCAACATAAAAACGACATGCAAAGGCACCATTTTTGAACAGCTATCAATACTGACCCGTCATGGCTTATATTTGTGAGTGTTGGACCGCATAAAAGGGCTTGCGATCCGCCATAGCTGCAAGCATGACGTACTGCCCCGCCAAGACATGGGTCAATTCTGCCCATTACGATCCAACAATATATCGAAGTTTCAAAATAATAAATGTATAAATACAATGATATCTTCATTGCATATGATGACATTTATACTATTTATACAAAAGTTGGGATGCCCGACCCAGAGAACCGGCCCCACTACCCCATTTATCCATTTTAATTTATCTTAAAACTCGAGTCAGTAGATTATACGTGTCCTCACCCATTTCCTCTACCAGATCATAAGAGACACATACACATACAACAAATGGTGAAAGTCACCGATCTAAAATTAATCGTCGGTTTCATCAGGCTCGTTGAACGTTTTTAACGTTGGGATCATATTTGCGAATGCGAGACGCAAGAAAAGGGTATGCCGCCTGTCATGGCTGCAAGCACGACGACGTGTACTGGCCGATTTAACCTACCCATTGCCACCCATCAATTACAAACACAATAGTGTCATCATCGCCTAGAATGGATACATCAAGTTAGGAAACATTGTATAATCACACAGTGCTAACCAAGCGTTAACAAAGCATCATACATCCGTCATGGCTGAAAACCTTATAAGTTGCCCCGCCAAGTTATGGAAAATCTCAGCTTTAACCAATCCTATGGAAACTCGTCACATGGTCGGTAGCATTTTTTGTATACTAATTCTTTTACACACAACACCCATAACAGAATCTTCTCAAATACTGACACACACATACTCATCATAGCCAATATGTGTTTTCGGCATCCTTCTTTTCCACTCTATGTGTTTTCCTAAATTAAAATATACCTGCCACAGCAGGCGCGGTTGCAACGACAAACCAAGTCAAGTCGTATGACCGTCAATGCCAAACACCAACTACCACTTCAGCCACATCGGAAGTGTGGTAAAGAAGGTAGGCCACAAATTAGCCCAACATAAATATGACATGCAAAGGTGCCATTTTTGAACGGATATCAGTACTTTGATGTAAATATGCATCAGCTTAATGTCTGGAGAACATCCATAGCTGTGTTAACATAAACGCCCAGCAAAGATAAGGCAATTCTTAAACATTAAACCATTTCAGTGATATTGGTACTCGAATCACTAAATAGGTTATACAATAATGACAAAGGTATTAACCTAAATAGCGGGTTCAGAAATGGTATAACCCAGTAGCAAAAGCTACACCGAGTTAATTCAAATGTTGGTTACGAGAAAAGTTGTCAAAGCAGTAAATTCGGGTCAGATTTAGGTCAGATTACGAGGTGTAAAACCCCTACTTAAAATTTGAATTAGGATTAGCCAACCTACAGGAGTTTATTTTTATATGTCTAATAAAACTCACCCAAAGGAGAGCTTCTGATTTTGAGTCTAAGTATGGTTTTTAGGTCCAAACGTTTTAGTGTGCGATCAGATCCGAAACTGAGTAGTTAAACGTTTGATTTTATTTGGGGCACTTAAGAGTGGAAATAAATTAGTGGAAAATCATAGAGATAGTAAAATCATGATATTGAACTTGTGATTTTAGGGAAAATTTATAAAGGTCGGTAGGGGTGGTTTAGAAAATGGTAAAGTGACATTAAAATTCTGCGTTTTTTGGTAAATTGTTGAACATTGGAAAAGTGTGTAAACATGTTGGTTAAGTTTGGGCATGTGGTCTCGGTGACCTTATGAGGTAATTAAACAACTTAGGACATCCATCATATGATTGTTACTATGGATAGAATTTGGCTGCCTGGTCGCGTGTAACCACTGTGTTTGTTTTAATTGTTTAGTTTGTGCAAGAATTTGGAATTTGCTTAAGCATCAGGTGAGTTTCATTAGCTATTTTTCATTATGTTTTCTTGGGCGTGAATGAAAAATGTATGCTATGGTATTAAATGTTTTAGTTACTGTGATAATGTATTTTAAATGAGGCATGGGCTATATATGATTATTTTATGTTATGTGCTACTTGTTGTGGTGAGATGGATCGTGGGACACGTTCTGTTCCCTTGTTTGTTGTGCTTAAGCGTGACCTTCTCAAGACATTGATGGATTGTTAGTAGTGAGCGTGATCGTCTCGTTTTGAGGTATGTGAGTTCGGTTGGAGAGTGGTGTTTACTACTCAATCAAATCCAACTGAAGGGTTGAAATAATACCTACTAACTTTGTGTTCCGATCGGAGGGTAGTGAGCTACCCATGACCCTTTTGTGAGTGATGTGATGTATACGTGGACTGCGGGACACGTATGGTTGTTATGAATTGTTTTAGTAATCGCAGCAATTGTTTGAAAGGTTTTGTTATGTGTCTTAAACCTATGACTCTCACCAACCATTGTGTTGACTTTTTAAAGCATCATTTTCAGGTGAGCATCATGAGGATGTTAAGGCTAAAAGAAGTGGCTAGAAAGACCGTAGGAATGCATTTGGAGTTCGCTCCTGAGTTTTGTTCGTGTTTGTTGCATGGATTCTTTTGAATGCTATTTGATTTTATTAGGTTCGTAAGTCATTTATGTCTTTGTATTGATGAGACCCTTTGTCATTAATGCAAGACATCGTGCGGTTTCTTTTGTTTTTTGGTATTGTCATGACACATTGTGTCTTTTATATTTAGTTATGCATTTAGTGATTCTCTATTGTTGACACCATTGTGTTGTGATGATATCCACGATGTTACGTCTCGTGTTTCCGCCTTGGCGGGGAGTGACAGATTGGTATCAGAGCCTTTGGTTATAGAGAAGTAGGTGGTTGAGCCTAGACTATAACCTAGGGGTCCTTCATGTAGATGCATTTAGGGCTTAAGTGTTTAATGCTATAACTGCTATGCCTCCCCTCTATTTTTGCATAGCTTATATATCTCGTATTTTGCTAAGTTTTCATTTTAGTTATTTTTCCTACCACTATCTGATATGATATGTATTACTTTCTTAGTATTTTAGTTATGTTTTCCCCTACTCGTAAGAAGTCTTGTTAGGGAACCGTTTTCCCCACTGGTCCCCAACTAGACTTAAGCATTATAAGGAGCCTCTTGTGGAACCGAAGGAGATAGGATAGTTGATCGTTTATCGGATGTGCGTAATAGGGCTGGACCCATAGAGTCGGGTGATTCTTGCGGAGGCAAAGTCAAACCCAAGTGAGGCCCATCATAAGTTTATCCCGTCCTTTACCTCGTCATGTTGTTATTGATTATTTCTTTCGGATATTTCGTGTTTTGGAAGTCGTTGCGAGACTTTCGTTCCTTTATGTCCTTTCGATTTCAATTTGATATAAGTAAGTAGTTATTTGATGAAGCATCTTTTATGTGTTAAGTTTGAGTGGTTTAAGATGTGAAATGTGGTATATGTGCTTATATGTGAATTATGATTGACATGGGTAATATTGGAAGTAAGTACACGTGTGAAAGGAGGCACTTATAATTATAGTGGCCAACATAATTATAAAGGCATCATACACGTAGACTTGTGACCATGATTGCATTTATTTGTGTTTGGTCGTAAGGTGGTAGTGTAATATGTTTTTTTTATTATTGATATGTGTATTCATGATAAGGATGATGGTATGGGTAGAGAATTATTCTCTTACCCCAATTGGATGATATGTTAAGTTGAGTTGTATAGATAGTAAGTTTCCCTTCTATCTAGTATTTGCGGATACCTAGTATTGCTATTATAGAGGTTGTTCGTTTGCTCGGTTGTTTGTTTGGATTTCCTAAGTCTAAGCTTAGCATCCCTTCATCGTACCTTGTTAGTAAGAATACCTGATTTTCCTATTCGACGTCTCGATGTAAATTGGTTGTTCGGAATCTGCTTTTTCAGATATAGCCGCGTTTCGTTAGTTCTTTTCGTTGAATTGTTACTCGTATGGAGTTTCAAACGGTTTCTTTTAAGCACTAATTGTTCCGAAATTATTAGTGTCGATTAATCTCCCTTGTTGTATATCCCTTTGCGTTTTTCGTAACCGTTGGTGATGTGTTAGTATCGATGCGTTTAGGTCTGGTTTTGTTGATCTTTATTTTGAATAAGGGACCTTACGTTTTCTTTGGGTACGTAACGTCTTGCATGAGTTCTTTTGTACGAGTAGTTTGATTTTAGTTTGTGTATAGGTTCCTGTATTTTCTTTTGTTTCAAACAATAGAATTGTGTTAGAGTCTGCGAACGGTGTTTTACAGATCCTTTTTGTTAATTATGATGTACTTGGTTTGAACTAATCATATTTTATAAATTGTTGTTAATTATAAAATTCTCTTTGACAGTATTGTGTTGGTGTTTGGAGAAAACTGTGTATAATCACGGATTCTTAGTAAATAGATTTTTTTTAAATTTATAAAAAGAGGTTTTAAAGTGATTCATTGGGTAAGGTTCGATTTACCATTTAGACTAACCATCTATAGTTTTTTATGACAAACAGAAAATGAATTTTCAAGATTACATTTAAGACAATTTCTTATTATTTAAATTGATTGTTTTTATCTTAAAAGTGACTTTCTTAATTTAAATCGATTTTTATAAAAACCTTATTTAATTTGGTCTTTCGAGTAAAGTCGATAATTGGTATAAGAATTTCCGTCTTTAGTATTGATTTTTTTATGTGTTCATTTGTTGTGGTACGCTTGTTGATTTTCTTTCGTTGTGTTTTCATCGGTGCCATATCGTATCATTTCTTTCAAAAAGATTCTTCTATTTCCTTTTATCCACGTCTATTTGCATATGTGGAATCTACTATATGCATTCTAGCCTTTGACTTGATATTCGTTTGCTATCCTATTTGATTGTTCGTAACCCTTGGAGTTCGTTGATACCATTGAGTCGTGGAAGCTTTGATGTGTTGTTGGGAATGGACCGGTTGTCCAAGCGGAAGTTGGGATAGTCATGTATGAGATGTTGGTTAGGATACGTTGGAGGGTGATTGAGTATACTTGGGTTCATGGTGAACGTACTCAAGGAGTCGTGAAAACCTTAATGAACACTAAGGTAGGTGAATCGAAATTGAGTGATATTTTCGTCGTACGAGATTTTATTGAAGTGTTTCCGGAAGACTTGTCGATGACCACCACGACGACAAGTGGAGTTCCGCATAGATTTGGTTCATGGAGCGACGTCAGTTGCGAAGTCTCCATATCGTCTAGCACCCTTGGAAATGCAAGAATTGTCTGTGCCCCCCCCCCCCCCCAAACTTAGTGAGTGCAGACAACGGGTTTCAAGACCTGTAATTTTTCGTAAGAAGATCCAGTGTCGTATCGTGTTAAGAAGAGGTGCATAGAGGTCATTTGAAGTGTAGTGTTGGAAATACTGTGGAAGGGAATAGTTGTATGCATAAGGTTCCTGTGTGTGGCAGTGAGAATTTGAAAGTACTTCGGGACACAATACGAATTATGATTCATTCTTAGGTTGGCTGGTTACTTACCTATGTTTCATCGCAAAACTTTTCTAAGATTGTTAAAACCACATACTTCCCTAACTGTGAGGAATCAAAAGTATTGATGTGGGAGTAGTAACGTAGAAAGATGCTTTCTAGACTTTGAAGAATGATTTGTGTGGCACTTCGATTAATCGAATGTAGTGGTTGATGCGTTGAGTAGAAAGGAACGAGTAAAACCTAGACGTGTTCGAGCGATGGCTATGACCATTCAGTTGGAGCAGAGGAATGAATTGAAAGAGATCTTAGTTTTGATATATGAATTTTTTTCTTTTCAAGACATTTGTTATTTCGGTTATTTAGTTTGGATATGTTTGTCTTTTAAGACTTATGTACCTTAAGTCATGTTGACTTATTTTCCTTTGGTTATTTATTTAAGACTTCCGCTGTTTATGCTTGTGTTATGATTATGTATGCCTTTGATGTCACACCATATTTGTAATACTTCTACCCTTTTGGGTCGGGGCATTACACCGAGTTTCAGGTCAACGTTTATCCCGAGCTAAGATAATTATTTTTTCTACGTAAATAATTATAGTCGTTTATGCTATATAAGGTTTGATGAGAATTTCCTTCTATAGGGTAATTTCATATCGTGATTGAATTTCTATTTGTTTTTAGCGTCTAAGAAAGTCAGAAAAAAATTTATTTTGTTGCTCCGAGAGCGTAAATATGTTATTTTACATTTTATGGCGTTTCCTCGAGTTTTTGTAAAAACCGTGTTTAAAGGTCGTGTTTTACGAGGTTTAACGATTTATTAAACGTTATAAAGTAAAATTCGTGGGACAGATTTAAAACAATTATAAACGTGGTGTAACCCGAGTCTTTGGCCGATTTTACTTATAAAAGAAATACTTTGTATTAGTTTTAAAAAGAGATTGAGAATGGAGGGACCTAAATTGCCAATTTGTCAAAGTTCAATTCTATAAATAGGGTGATACTTCCACCCATTTACACTTTACCAAAAATAAAATCTCTTCCTCCCTTGTTCTTGCTCTCCACGAACCGGCCACCCAAAGAACACCCTTTTCCGGCTTATTTTTCGACATGCAATACAATCAAATTATATATTCTTAATCCTTGTTTCAAGAGCTACAAAACCTACTATAAAAACCTCACATGCAATAAGATTTGAAGAAGTTGAATTTTTGGTTGGTTCTTGGTGATTTCGTGTAATAAGGGGTGTTTAGATTAGTTAGATTATTGTTATTTTAGTGTTGGTTGATTGAAAAATGGTTTGGTTTGGTTTGTTGGGTTGCTCTGTTGATTTCAAAGCTCCAAGGTAGGAAAACCAAAATTTGTTCTTTGTTTATGTGCAGGTGTGAGCACTATTTATGTTTATAATTGATTTATTTTTAGGGGTTTTATTATTGCGTTTATATTACGATAATTGCTAGATGATTCAAGTGCGGAAACTATTGAAAGTGTGTTTGGTTATTGACCAAAGTTTGATGGTTTTGGTATAACTACATAGATTAGTTAAGCGTATTTTGATAGTCGGGGTATGTCAAAAATATCGTTTTCATAGGTTTTTGGTTGACCATGTTTTACCAGAAAGTTTGACTTGACCGTAGAGAGTCAAGAAATTTTTGAAAGTTATTTTTGATAATGTTAAGTGATAGTGTTCGCTTAAGATCGTTTTGCTAGGGTGGGATGTCACATAACTCTTAACAATGAACGTTTTATGGTCGAGTCATGTTTACTTTTTGACAGTCCAAACTTACGTAAACTTTGAATAAAGTTATTATTGAGGCAAATGGTTCGTTTTTATTGTTTGTTAAATGATAAAGAAATGTGAAGTTTGGGTTTATTTACTTTCGGCGTTAACTTTTTAAAATAGGACACTTTATGATAAAATGTTGTAGTTTTGTTAAGTGCCGTTCAAGGTGACAATGTGTTTGCGTTCGCTCTTGGAGATTGTTTCAGTATCTGTTTGATGTTACTACTATATATAAATATATATATAATACTGAATATAATATATATATTATTTATTAATATTATTTTATATATACTATATATATAAAAGCAAGTATTCAATATATGATTATTATACTTTTAGTCACGTGCCGCCTTATATATATTATTCTTATAGGTCGCGATTAAGAGGTGAAGTATTTGGCTTCGATTGGACTTGATGATTGGGCATTACTTTTGCTTAGGTCGAGTTCTAGCCTGGTAACACCCCAAACTACATATACGAGTCGGAATACACATCTGGAGTGCTACTTCAAACTATATCCATGTAACGTAGTTCCTGTACGTAAACGCTTCAAAATATACCGTTTAAATAAGACACAATTTCATTTATTAGAAAAATCAGGAGTTACATAGGTCCCAATACCATTATTGAAATTATTTCTAAATGTCCTACAATCACGACTTTTGATTTCTAAAACACTTGTGATTTAGTTTATGACATCTATTCAGTCCCGAAGCGTACTTTGGTGGGCACCGTCTTTGGATATCCGACCGTAATCAGTCTCATACAAGCCTATTCAACATCGCAATTAACCTAAGATAAATGCTTAAAAACGTCAACAAAACGTTGGAGTGATTCCATGTGAAAGTTTCACAAAAACATTTCTAGAACGCATATTTTGTGGTTCAAACAAAACGTATAACGTTGACTCATAAAGTCAAAGTTTATAATGTGAGAGATTCGATTTTCAACTTATGAAGAGCACGTGTATGAAACTGAGACACATTCATCATCGTCTAGGCAGTGAAATATCAATGGACGGAGGTTGTCACTTTCTAATACCTAACCTCAAATGTCGTTTGACAGGGTATGATTGGTCCCACACGGATTCAAACCCCGGAAGGTGTTGTAAACCACATCAGATCTTTTAATGCATTAGCGTTCCACCAACACATGGTAACTAACGGTCACACAGCAAAAAGGCATATACTTAGTAGTGAAGGAATCATATTCAAGTATCAAAATAGTTTACGTTCAATTTCACAAAACAAGCAATGTATCCCCCTCAAGGAGTTAAAAACATTGAAAACTTTAAAAGTGAGGCTATGAACTCACCTTGGTCAAAGCCGAAGATCAAATAACCGAAACAATTCACGGAAAATCAATGAACACGATCATGACCTATAATTTATGTCGCTCGATTACTATTCCGAAAAGTATAGTCAACGATGCGTACATCGTATCAACAAAATCATATATATGGTATATATATATATATATATATATATATATATATATACACACATTCATACATGTGATGAGAAATCCACTTGCGCCTTAGATCCCAAAACCCCACAACATTGAGTTATAATTGTCCCTCACGTTTTATCTTACGTGACTTTAATTGAAAACGTTATATTTTCGATAACTTTCTATTTTTAGAAAGTTACTATTTTCGGAAAGTTACCATCTTTGGTAAGTTTAAATATCTAAGTATATTTTTAATACTTATCATTTTATTTATATCCATGTACTTAGTTAAAAATTATATAAGTCTTATATGACCCGTTGACTTTTTAAAGTCAACATTTGACTTTTATACTTATATTTATTTTTACCCAAATCTGACCCGCGCCAAACGACCCTCTAAATCACATTTTCACGATTCGGAGTAAAAAGAGATTTTATGCGAAACGATATTCCGGACAACTTTTTAGTTTTAGCCGAGACCCGAAACTCGACGGAAAATGACGAAAATGCCCCTGCAAGAATCTGCTGTAACTTGTATTTTTAATAAAAACGCAGCAGTTTGACCATCGGTTTTGACCCGCTATATCACGTTTTCGTGACTTTGACCAAAAAGAGATTTTATAGAAAACATCATTCCGGACAACTTTCGTGTTTCGCCGGAAGGCCGAAACGGACTCGAAAGTGCCCAAAATGGCTGTCGAAAATCAGATCAGCAAGCAATTTACTAAACATAGCTGTTTGCAATTTATAAGTTTTTCAAAACTTGTTTTCGCTCTAGTTTCTTCGTTATTAGGAGTTAGAAGCTCTACCTTATATCAAAACGATCGTCTCGGAAAGCTTTATCATATTTTTCAATCAAAAATCAGATTTTACAAAATCTCGTGCCTTTTCCATGTCAAATACTTTCGCTCCAGAATGCACTGTTACAAATTTTGGGTTAAGTGCTACCAAAATCCTTTTTGACCAAAAATCTCACTTACGGCACATCTAATATGGCCTATAATTCATGTCTAACTTGCTCAATCATTTTATAACATCATTTAACTAATCGGCGCAAGATCTTATAGATTTCATCACATGCAACAATAAAAATCAAACAAATGAACGAAACAAATGAAACAAAATATAAAAGGATGCTTACAATGCTATAATAAGCTAAATCAATAGTCGAACTCGTCCCCCTTGTCCTAGCCGAAACTCGAACCACAACCAAAACACAAAACTCGCAACTTTTAAACAAAACCCACTTCAAAATATCACTAATCTAGCTCTTGTACAACATCATTTTTAACTGAATCACCTCAATCCTACCCGAAACCCAACTTCTTAAAAACTCAATGCATGTGGGATTTTATTATATGGATATGTAGGCCTTTTTAAGTCGGATCGGAATGCATGTTGAAAAAATCAATGGATTGTGTGTGTGTTTATTGTGGTGGTGGCCGGTTCGAACAAGAGAAGAGAGGAGGAAGGAGTGAAATTTTTCTAAAAATTATAAGTGTGTGTATAAGTGTGGTATTTATAGAAAACCACTTTAGCAATTTGGCAATTCTAGTCCTTCCTTCTCACTAGTCCTTCAAAGTTAATACAAAGTGTTTATTTCGTTAATGAAATCGGCCAAAGACTCGGGATTATTCTTTCGTAACTAAGTTTATTTCCGTCACACTTAATTTGATTTAAAATATTAAATAAAAATGTGTAC
This sequence comes from Tanacetum coccineum, assembly GCA_026074375.1. Classification (NCBI taxonomy): domain Eukaryota; kingdom Viridiplantae; phylum Streptophyta; class Magnoliopsida; order Asterales; family Asteraceae; genus Tanacetum; species Tanacetum coccineum. Next base: position 25,729 of record BQNB010072830.1, read on the forward strand.
ACTTTAAAATGCGAGTCCGGCTCAAGACAAGGAACAAAATGACGACATTCCTTAAAAATGATAAATTACCGATCTCAAAATACATAACGAGATTGCGTCGAATTTTTTTTACGATGCTCGAAAAGGTTTAACGAACACGTAGTCAAACGGTGACTTGCGAAACGTAAAAATAAATATTTTAAAATTTCCGTTGTAATAAAATACAAAAATAGTTAATTACGACAAATAAAATTTTAAATGTCGACGTTCGCTTACGAAAAACTCGTAAAATAATAATAATGACGTCGAACTCGCGATCGTCATACGCGTCGTGAATACCGGGTTGTTACAGTTTATTTCTAACAACACACCTCCCAGATGCTATAAGAAACTAGAGAGAGAAAGAAATATGTTAGAGAGAGAGAAAGGGATGAGAGAACACACTCAAAAACACACACTAGAAATGAGAAAGAAATTTATTCAACCAACACCCTCTCTATGGGTGAAGAGGGTTTGAATAACGTACAAAGGTGTGAGCTAGGCCGGGCTTCCTTGAGCTTTCTATATGGTCTAGTTCCGGGTTAGCTTTTTAATATTAACTTATTCTAGACTACGAGCTAATGACACGAAATACTGAGAGTGACCGAGCCTTTTTTGGATTTCTGGACCAATCCAACTCCTAACAATTTCTTTTTGCGTATACACAATAAATCATTGCATTCAGGGGCGGATATTTGTTTTCCAAAATTTCAGGTGAACTTCTGATTTCAATTGAATTTATTCCAGCGGATTCCACTGCAATGATGAACAGATGGTAAAGGTGTAAACTACGGTAGGGGTGGAGCTGGCATTCGACGGCGAACTGTAAGACATGTAACTGTAATATCATTGGCTTTGATTTGGTGTTTGGTTTGCTTTTAGTTTTCTGTTGTGCTTTTACATTTTGGTATTTTCTTCTTTGTTCTTTTGGGGCCTTTGTTTTTTAACATCTGGTTAATTTATGGCTGCCTCAGATTGTATTCCTTGGTTTGTTCTAGTTATAAGTTGTTGCCTTTCAAAATAAAAATAAAAATTGAACATATTATTTTATGAAAAACGGATGGCTACTTTTATTAATTATAAGCTGAACCTGGGATTATAACATGTTTTGAATATCAATAGGGTGGTCGAATAAGCTTAGATTGGCAATTACACAATCACAATGCCACAGTTTCTCGACTTGTTCACCGACAAGCAGGCAACTCGACAATCACCAATAATGATGAATACCTAAGGATGTGCCTTTATATTGTCAATATTGGAAGCAATGATTACATCAATAACTACTTAAGGCCGACCTTGTACACTTCAAGCCATAAGTTTACTCCATATCAATATGCAACAATCCTCATACAACAATATTCTCAACAACTAAAGGTGCGACGTGTTACTACTTCGTTTAAGTTTCGTTACTATGCATTGGAATTTTCTAATCATGTTATTTTCATGTGGAGAGCTGTATCTTGACATATAATAGAGGTTGTACAAAATGGGTGCTCGAAAGATTGTTCTTTTTGGTCTGGCTCCAATAGGGTGCACCCCGACTGAAATTTCCAGATATCACGTAAATGACAAGCGATGTGTAAAGTCAATCAACGACGCGGTTGAACTATTTAACATCAAGCTTAGGCTTCTTGTTGATAAGCTAAACCATGATAAACATGATGCAAAGTTCACCTTTATCAACGTTACACACATCTCATTGGTACAGCAAGGTAAAACTCGAACTAAAGGAATGTATATTTATAACTTTTTCCAGGTGATGTATCTTAAAAATGAAAGATGTAATTTTTTAGTCCTTGTGTCCAGAAATTTTGTCCGCATAGAAAAATAAACATTGTAAAAAAAATACATTCTTTACAGATCTAAATTATGCTTATGGTATTTCGCTTAATGATTTCTTGTAGACAATAAATTTAGGACAACCTACTTGAAAATGTAAACAATTTACAATTTTACATGGGATCGAGAGGAGTAATTTTTTAATTATTTTTTATTTTTCAGTTTTGCCGTTGCCAAATGTTCCTTGCTGTAAACTTAAAGTAGATGGACAATGTGCTCATACTACGGTCACTTGTCTTGTCCGTGAGTTGTCTATTTACTACGACGGTTTCCATCCCACAGAATTTGCCAACACTATCATCGCAAAAAGGTCATATGTTGCGGTTTCACATATGGATGCTTCTCCGTATGATATTAGTCATTTAGTTCAACTGTAACATTGCTGTAAACTTGAAGTAGATGGACAATGTGCTCATACTACGGTCACTTGTCTTGTCCGTGAGTTGTCTATTTACTACGACGGTACGTTTCCATCCACAGAATTTGCCAACACTATTATCAAAAGAAGGTCATATGTTGCGATTTCACATATGGATGCTTCTCCATACGATATTAGTCAGTTAGCTCAACTGTATCATTGTACATGCATAAAGACTGCTATATTTTTTAAGCTTCAAAATATGTATTATTGTTCAATAATCTATTAGCCAAATTGGATGACTCAATCTATATAGGGTAAAAAAGAAATCAAATTTTGCTAATCACTACAAAAAATTTGTCATTTAAACACACACAAAAAGTGTCATCAAAAAATAAAAAAATGTCACTAAAGATAAAAAAGTGTCACCACAAGTATAAAGAAGCGTCACTAAAATTTTTATTTGCTTATCCCACACTTCTGTAAGCTATTGTTGTTGTTTGACTGTTATTGTTTATTGTCTGTCTATTTGCCGAGCGGTCTGACTAGTTTAACAAGTTAAACCGGACCGCTCAACTAACCGGTTAGCTTGATGGCTTGGTTCTCAACACATTGTTAGAAAGATCATTTTTCCCCGATTCTTGCTTTTGTTAAGGACGAAGGTTGGTGTTCTTAGTCTTTTCCTTCTAATATTATTATTTCATGGTTCACATGTTATCTTTGTGATATTCTACTATTTTAGTGGACACCTAACATAAGTTTTGGTCATGTGCAGTGTTTTGAGTTTGTTATGATGTTTTAGTGCACACATAACATTAATCTTTATGTTGCACGCATTTTATGTTGAAAAGCAGCATTCTTTTCCTGGTACTTCAACAAACATGACTGACTCTTTTAATTCTTACCTCGTTTCATAGGTTTACCTCCTAAACAAACTATGCCTAGTCGTCAGCTTAGCCTAATATCAATTATCTACAACTTTGTATTGTTATTGCAGGTTGATATATTTTTAGTCACTGGGAAACCAAAAGTCCCGTGTTATTTCATATTTGGTGACTCATTGGTCGATAGTGGAAATAACAATGGTCTCGTGACTTCGGTTAAAGCAAATTATCCACCTTATGGAATTGATTTCCCACAAGGTGTCACCGGAAGATTCACTAATGGTCGAACCATTGCAGATATTCTTGGTGATTCTCTTTCAGTTTTTACTAGTCGATTTCATAAGATCAATTATAATTAAACATAGTAGCTCAAATAGAGGGGTCCTTTTCTCGTCTAGTTACATATTGCAGCATACAGTTATGACTACTGATTCAAAATCTTATAGCATGACTTTAATTTTAATTTTTTTATTTTGATGCAGCTGAGCTTCTAGAATTTGATGACTATATTCCACCATACGCCACAGCAACCGATGAACAAATTAGTACAGGTGTAAACTATGCTAGTGGTGGAGCGGGCATTCGAGATGAAACTGGAAGTCATTTGGTAAGTTGAGATAATTTGCAATCTTTACAAGTGGTCATAATTTCTCTAATGACCACAAATTTTCAGGTTTTCATATTTGCGAGATAATTTTGTTCACAGAATATTCATGATTGAGGTATTGCTCTATGTTAAGACTTAAGAGGCAGTCAGTTTGTCAGTATGAATCTGATATCACATCTGAATGCTAAGAGGTGGCTCATAAGTGTCAATCATATAATGTTTTTTGTTTTCTTTAAAACGTCTGAATGATTTAAATTTTGTTCTTGCAATAATGTAAATATTAAACAGCGTCTAAATTCTTAAAAGGCGAGACACATTTGATGCTGCTAGGCCAAAGGCTGACTGGTATAATGTTAACATGGTTTATGTTTAAATTCTCACAGGGTGGTCGAATAAGTCTCAACAAACAGTTACTTAATCACCATAGAATAGTTTCACGGCTTTTGCATCTGCAACGTAACATGACATTCACCAACGAATACCTAAGCAAGTGTCTTTACATAGTCAACATAGGAAGCAATGATTACATCAACAACTACTTAGTTCCAACCAATTACGCCACGAGCCAAAAGTATACCACATACCAGTATGCAAAAATCCTTGTACGACAGTACTCTCGACAGTTAAAGGTGAACAGGTTACTTTTTACTCATTTCCTGATAATTTCTTTTACTTACAGAATTTTTACGAAAAAAAAAAATCGGGGGGGGGGGGGGGGGGGGGGGGGGGGGGGGGGGGGGGGGGGGGGTGGGGGGGGGGGGTAAAGATGGTTGAACAGGTTACTTTTTACTCATTTCCTGATAATTTCTTTTACTTACAGAATTTTTACGAAAAAAAAAAATCATGTTTTCTCAATTCAAAAGTAATTTCTATATATGACAGACTTTGTATGACTTGGGGGGTCGAAAGATAGTTGTTTTTGGTCTTGGTCGGATAGGATGCTCTCCGGCAGAAATATCCATCTTTGGCACAGACGGTGAACCATGTGTTGAGTTCATAAATGAAGCTGCTGACCTATACAATAATAATCTTAAGCCTATTGTTGATGAGCTAAATATTCAGAATCTGGATGCAAAGTTTACTTTTATTAATGTTACAAGCATTTCTTCACAAGAAGGTAAACGAGATACTAGAAGATGAGACTGAAGGCATGTATATCTAATTTTCTTCATTGCTTAAAGTTACGCTACTAAATAACCATGATAAGATGGATCTTATTAGTACTTATAAATTTCAGGTTTGGGGTTAACAAATGTTCCATGCTGTATACTGAGGTCAGATCGACAATGTGCTCAAACTACATCTATAAGCCCGGTTAGATCATTGTCAATGTTCTATGACGGTTTCCATCCTACAGAAGCTGCTAACACAATAACTGCAAGAACATCATATAGGGCCATCTCACCCATGGATGCTTCTCCATTTGATATTAGTCATTTGATTGGACTTTAATGTTGTAGGAAGACTACACATGGTTTTGCTATTCTATTAACAATTGCTAAATACATGAGAACTGTGATGTTAGTAGTTGTTAATTTGTTCTACATGATGAATTGAAATATTAAAGTTGACATGAAAGGATCCACAATAACAAGTTTTATGTCTTCCACACATTTTATCAATAAAAAATTCTCCAATAAACCTAAAAGAGACCTCTTGAATATCTAAAAACCGGATCTGGAGTTATAATTTAGATGGAAGCCTGTTTTTTTTCATCAAAACGGGTCTTATTTTTATGCAATTCAAAAACAGTTTATAAGACCTTGTTTAATGGAAAAGGGTCTTGATGAGGGGGTCTCTATTCCTCATTTAGTGTAGTAGTATTGCTTCATCTATATATTAGTTGGATACCCGCGCATAGCGGCGGTGATAAAAATTGCTAACCCAACTCGCTCCGCAATTCCCTACCCGCTTAGAGAATTCGTTTGTTTGGGTTTCCGTAGTTTTCCCGCAACATCATATTAACATCATTCTCGCTTGTATAAAGACTCACACACTCTCTTACCCATCAAACATTGTCTCCAAAAGTATATATCTTTTACGAATCAAGTTTGTATTCAAATTAAAGTTAAAGTTGTTAAAAAATTCTAAATAAACCCACTAAAAATGTGAAAAGCTAAAAATTTATAAAAATATATCAAAATGGATGTTGAATTAAAGATCACGAAATTTTAGAAATACGGTAAAATTAAATCATAAAAAAAATAAATAGACAAAAAAATATGTCAAATTGAAAATAAAAATAATTTTTTAATTAAGACATGTCACTCTATGATGTGATTTTTTTAAATAAGATGGATATTCAAGATTGCACCTCCTTATCTTAATTTTTGATGGGACCCACATTGTAAATGCTTTATATAATACTAGTTAGTTACCCGCGCATAGCGGCGGCAATAAAAAATTTACTAACTCAACTCTTTACCTAATTTCCTATCCGCTTAGTAATTTCGTTTCATAAATGTATGTGTTTGTTGTATGTGTTCGTTTGGGTTTCCCGTAGCTTTCCCGGAACACCATATTAACATCATCATTCTCGCATGTAAAAAGACAACACTCTCTTCGAAAGTATATAGTTTTAATGTATCAAGTTTATATTTAATTAAGGTTAAAGTTGTAAAAAATATAAATCAATATAAAATAAACCCATTAAAAATGTAAAAAACAAAAATTATAAAAATATATCAAAATGGATGTTAAATTAAAGAGCATAAAATTTTAAAAAATATGGTGAAATTAGATCATAATAAAATTAAATTGATAAAAAGATATTTCAATTTGAAAATAAAGGTGTGTTGGAACAAATTACAAACGACTAAGTGTCGTTTCTGCTGTTAGACATATTCGTTTCTGCTGATAGCACTAAGTCG
>BQNB010072831.1:0-25903 GCA_026074375.1 Tanacetum coccineum
TGTTTCATTCTGATTTTCGGTCCAGGGGTGTGTGAGGCTTTTGGATTTCGTTTTTCAGTTGCTTTGGTGTACACTTGTTGTATTGGTATATGTGAGGTTTGGACTAGCATCCGGGCGTGCTTGTTTACGTATTTGTGTGAGCACTCGTAGAGGTGACCACTTAGTCACTCGTTTTTCATTCTTTGTTTCTTTGATTTGCTGGTAACTACGAGGGTATGTTTCTATTTAATTTACATGTCCTTTAAATGTGTTTTATATGTATGTTGATTATTTGTACTAGACTAGATCTATCCGCTGCGTACTCGTTAGAGTTATACTGGTTAACTTGATTGTTAAATTCCAACAGAACACGAATTAAAAAAGAAAATAGTTACTTGTTAAGTTTTGTTGATTTAAGGCGCCGATTTGACCAGCAACCATTTGGTCCGTGGATGTTTGACCCGCGTCCGTTTGGTCTTTTTATCCGTTTTATTATATTTTTATACGTCTTTGTGCCTTTCTATATGTTTTTTAATGTTTAGATACATTTTTATTGAAAGTGAGAAAGATAGTAATAAGAAAGTTACAATATGGGTTGCATGTGTTTGAGAATATTTCAATCTGTCTATACTAATGTTTCTTTCTACTTTATGATGCCCAAGTAAAATTATATTCCCTCCATACACATGTTAAAATTATCTATACTATATTACATTATAAATTATTTAAGACTATTCTTTAATTAGAAAATTTAAATTTTTAGACAATTACACTTACTTGTTATATGAAAATTTTAATCAATAGCTATCATTATAAACACAGATGTGATATCTCACTTACCTCTATACCCTCAAAACACACTAATCCCCACCATCACCGGCAGAGGTGGACCCACCTTATAAGTAGGTGGTGCCCGGGAACCACCTTAGTCATCGAGGTCATCAAAGAGCTAGGTGTCATGTTTTTTTTCTTTGTTAAACATTTAAATTATTGCAAATCACTGTACGTTTCTTAGTTAACTATAGAAGTTTCTTTCAAGAAAACTAGTTTTAATCCTCGTGCACGCACGGGGCTTGTACATTATGTTTTGTAAATATATTTATAATTTTTATTTTTTCTGTTTTATAAGTTATGAAAATTTAAGGGGTTATTTGTTTTTTTTAATGTCATAATAAAATTTGTAAATTTATAAATTTACACTTAACTCTATACAATTTATTTAAAATTAAACCACTAAAGTTTTATTAATTACCTCCTCTTTTTTTCAAATTTTTGTTTTTATAAATTTGACACATATATTTTTATGTGTTTTTTTTCTTTATCTAATTTCTCCACTAAAATAATGTCAATTTTAGAAGTATTTAAGCTTTTTAATTAAACATATATTCAAAAATAATAAAAATTTTGAAGCATCATACCTAATAAGGAAATATTTTTTTTTTTGAAATGCAAAAGTCTCCACTTTTCATTTTCCTTTACTAAGTAAAAGATAATAAATATAAGGAATGTTGGTCCGTTTATATATACTATTTCGATTTAATTAAATTAATACTACTAGCTAAATTGTTTGATGACATCAGTAGAAATATATGATTATGTATTTTTTTTTTTTTTTGTAAAAATATTAAAAAATAATGCTAAAACTTTCAAATTTTGCAGTATAAGTTAATGTTTTTTTATTAATGACGTTGTGAGTCGTGTTAGAATCACTTGACTTATGTGACTTACTAGCTTCGACGGAACTAAAAAACAACCAATAGACCCGACCCGACCCGACTGAACCGACCCGACGTAACCGGTTAAATTTGTAGCTTCAACGGAACGAAGGAACCACCTCGGTTTTAACCCTGGGTCCGACACTGATCACCGGACGTCTCAACCATAGTTATACCGCTCCACCACCCGACCTCACCACCTTCGAATAACACTTTTTGTAAACACCATAAATATGAAATAAATATATAAATTTATAAATATTTTTATATGTTTTGATGCTTTAAGCCATGCATTAAAAAAACACTATTATTTCGTCATGTCTCTTAAGACATGAAGCTTGATTATGCCGCTACATCACGCCTCACATTCAAACAATGCTTTGTCCCTTCACTTAAACAAAGTGTGCTCTTTAGACCCACAAACACGAGACTATTGGATTAGGTTGGTTGATGTTTGGGCTTAATGGGCCGGGCCTTTAAAAATCACGTAGCATGGATTGAAAATAAATCGTTGCGAGCTTAAATTGGGCTTACATGATAGGGCCTTTCTTCCATTTCTATAGCAAGTTAAAAGCACTATAATTTTTTGTTCCTTTACGGTGCGTTGGTTATACGACTTTTAATCAAAAGTAATGCAATGACAGTGTATGTAATTGTTTGGTACATGGGGTTGGATTTCAATTTGTTCGAATTACGAACAAAACAAGTCAAATATTGAAATCCTTCTCATATACGCACGATTTTATAAAAAATGTTAAAGTTTAATATATACTTTTGTAAAAAAATAACTTTCAAAACACACTTCTAAACTATCTAAAAGCTTTAAAACCCTTCAACTTAAAAAATAAAACAACAAAACCCTACACATATAGAAAAGAGCTAACTTTTTATTCATTAAGTGATACTCGAGTAGACGAGTGAATATAATATTTGAATTGGTTGTATTTTTCAGTTAAGGAAATTAGTTTTTTACACTTAAATAGAGTAAAGTAAAATAGAGAAGATGTGAAAAGAAAAAAAAAGGTAATAAAAGAAAGAGTAAACTACAAAATACATCCATGTGGTTTATACTTTTTAACATTTTACATCCATGTCAGAAACTATTGGTAAGTATCATCCTTGAGATATCAAATACATCATGTGTTCTTACTTTTCCTAATTTTTAATTGGTTAAGGAGAAACATATGCATGCACGGGCGATTAAACTTTATGTTTAATCCTCGTCGTGTACAAATATTAAAACTGGTAACTTAATAAAGGAGTACCAAGATTTTAAACAAAACTTTGCGTTTTCCCAAGAATATGCAACAATACTAAAGCCAAATGTATTATTTTAATTTTTGTTTATTGAACGAGGTGGGTTACCCGCGCTCCGCCGCGGGGCGCGGGAGACTAACACTGCAACGGACCGATAACCCTAAGGGCTATTTATGTAAATTGCTAAAAAAAATAAGTTAGCGGTCGTTATTAACGTTCGTTAAGTAACGATCGACCCCAATGACTATTTTCGTATATTGTTAAAAAAAACTAGCGGTCGTTACTTAACAGCCGTTAGTGGGGGACGGGGTATTTTATAATTTTTTTAAAGTGAGGGTAGTTTTTGTAATTTGACACATAGTGCGAGGAGCTATTTCGTAAACACCAGCAGGTTGTGGGCGGTTTTTCGGTTCGGGCGGGGGATTTCCGGGTAAAGAATACGAAGAAGGGTAATGTGATGTACTACCCACGCTTCACCAAGCTTATTGTCAACTTCTTCATGTCAAAAGATCCATCAATTCCACGGAGGAACAAGATTAATTGGCACTATGCCAGGGATGACCCCATGTTCACCACAATCAATGTTATCTCCAAGCATGAGGATACACAGTTGTACGGTGCAATCTTGCCTAAGGAATTGACAAACAAGGACATCCGAAACTCCGAGTCCTACAAAGAGTACTATGCTATCGCTTCAGGAGAAGTACCTCCAAAAACAAAAGCAAGTGTTCATAAGAAGAAAGTTGATTCTGATACAACACCTAAGGAGAAGCCTTCCCACAAACCCCAAAAGACAAAAGAGTCAACAAACTGGTAAGATGACTGGCTCAGGAAAGCAGAAGCAACCTGCTACAGGTTTAGAGACTCTCTCTGAGATTGCTTTGACTGAAACTAAACAACTAAAAATAGCTACCAAGAGAAGTCGAATTCAAACACTCAACTCACAAGCAAGTGGCTCAGGTGATGGTGTTGACATCCTTCAAAGGATCCTGATGACAATGTACACGAGAAGACAGTACAATGAAGGAGCTGGGTGATAAACCTAGAGGTTCCCGATGTACCCCTAACATCATTAAATAGTGAGGAAAAGACTTGAGACCTATAGTGACGGGTATGAAGATAAGATGATGATGCAACAAGATTCAAGTCACATGATGATGATAGATGATGGCAACAGAATCAGATGAATGATTGTGACAACAATACTCATCCAAATTTGTCCACCTTCCAACTGTTGATCAAGATGAAGAACCAATGACGAAGAAGAACAAGAAGAAGATGATGAAGATGAGGAAAAGGTATCTGATCAGTTAGTACACACACCATCAGATTATCAAACACCTGATGAAAGTGAGAAACAAAAAGATGATGACAGGGTTAAAGATGGTGAAGAAGACAAAGAATAGACGCGACAAAAAAAAAAAACAAAAAAAAAAAAATGGTCAATCTGAATGGTTGATGTTTGACTTGACTGAAGCAGTCACTACCAAAGACACAAAAGATGCCCCAAGTGACTCTCACGGCTTGCTACTCCCCCGTTATCCGAAAGCAAAGTTTCATCCGGGTCAGAATCTGGGTTTCAAAATTTTATCTCTCCTACTACGGATGAAGGTATTGACTTTATCCTGACTCCTCATACAGAATCAACTACTTTAGTCAATGTACATATTTCTGTAGCCACAGAGACTCTAACTACCACTACAACAATCCCTCCACCTCTTTTTCCTATCACTCAATCAAGTCAACAAACACCTGTTACCACCACCACAACAACTAATCCCTCTACTACACCGCCTCCAATCCCTAACTTTGCATTTGTATTCGGCTTTTAATCAAAGAGTAACCTCGTTGGAAAAAATCTGAATTCTCTAAAGCTAAACAATCAAATCCTTTCGGCTGAAGCCATTTCATCTATTACCAGTCAATAGTTCATGAATACCTTGGTTACTAAGATAAGGACGCAGTAGATTGGCTATGCATCTTCCAAACAAACAATCTCAAAAGAAGCTCAAGCAAGAAAAGTCAAGAATCCTCAACTCACTTGATTCCAACATGCAAAAATTATCAAGGATCTAGTCAAAACTCCAAACATCGTGAGATCAAGTCCAAAGTAGAGAAGTATGATACTGAATAGTAAAAATCTCTAGAGCAGACGTGTTTTGATCGTTCCACCATATCAACCTCAGACATCTACGAATTCTTCCTCACTCTTAGAAACTAGAATAAAAAGGATTCTAAAGGATAAAAATGGGGTGAGATAATAAATTCAATTGATAGATCAATGTTAAGAAAATCATAACAACGCATTGTATGAAGCCTATAACACAGCAAGGTGACCAACCTTACCTCTAATTTTGAGTGTTATCAATCTTCCAAGAACAAGGTATTACAAAGATAAAGATTGAAGAAACCCTACTCTAGATCAAACCGAGGGACCAAGAGACGGAGATCAGGCAAGGAAGCTGAGTCATCCAAAGAACCAACTCGTAAGGAGAGCAGGACAACAAGTTCTTCGAAAGGGGCCTCTAGATCTCAACCTACCAACTTGAATGAGACTACACATCTAGAGTTCATTACAGGTGATGATGATGTCATTCCTGCTAGAGAGGTACAGGATGAACGTCAATGGCACCCTCCAACCTCTCCAACTCCTGATCGTGAATGGCACCTAACAAAGACTGTTTCTGATTTACCTCCTCAACATTGGATAACTGACTTAGCACAAGCTGCAGGCACTCAATCCTCTTTTGATGAGTTTATGGCTACTCTCATATCGATTTCTCTGCTTTCATGATAAACAGACTTTTTTAATTTTATTTTTTTTTTTAAGATTGATCATTTGACTCAAGAACTGCTAACCGGTCCTACCTATGATCTCATAAAAGGTACGTGCAAGAGTGTAGCTGAATTGGACTATCACTTGGAAGAAGTCTTCAAAGCTACTAATGAACAATTAGACTGGAATAATCCTGAAGGAACGCCATATCCCTATAATCTCAGCAAGCCACTACTGTTGATTCCAAATGCACAAGACTTCTTGTTATTCCTTTTGATCATTTCACTCAATAATGACCTTGAATATCTAAAATGATGAAGCTCAAAACAAAAGTAACACTACTTCCATAACAAAGACGAAGGCTCTGATTATGGTCAAGTCAAATGGATTAAAGACCGGATCCCTAGAACTACTTGGAGTGTGGTACCAATAGACTACGACAAACACGCCTATTGGGGTACATACCACTGGGGTCCAAAATGTCAGAGATTCCTATTATAACTACCACATGGAACATCCAAGGATGTTTTAACTCAAGGCACAGAACATCGCGGGTTAAAGTCCCTCAAGATCAAGAAATTCTTCTTTATATCAATAGGAAAGAGATTACGGTTTGTCGACAGGTTGATTGTCTATACAAGTTTCGAGAAAGGCGACTTCAAAGACTCTTATCGCCAAGACATTGAATGATATGTTACTTCATGTTCAAGGCAAGCTCTACCAATCTCAGTCTAGATGATCGATATGCATAAATTTCCTGAGATGTGACACTCGAAGAATTGTCATTCAAGAACGTGTGGAAGATCTACAGTTGGCCGTCGAAAGCTATCAGAAAAAGATCAACCTCACAAGACCAGACACAACACGACCTGATCTCAGAAAAATGACTCCCTACACCGGCTATCCTGATGTCCAAGGCATTATCTATCAAGACGAATTGAGCAGAAACCGGTTAATGCGCATTGATGAACTTCACAAGTTCAGTGATGGCACACTTAACCATGTTCGTACAACTCTCAATGATATTGCTATCGGAATTCAGATGGATTATTTGCCAAAGAGATAATGGAGTCCATAAGACAAGAGGAGAGCTCGGTGAGAATTATAAGTGCCATTGACAGAACGCTCGAGATCAAAGGTTGAATGCGCAGCTTTGAGAAGTTTGTAGGAGGAAGACCAGAACAATGGAGACCTTCGTTCTCTCGAAAGTTACACATATATTCTCATATGTTATCCTCATCTTTATAAGGTCAATCCTAGTACATAATAAACAAATGAATATGTATATATGTAGTGTAGACTTATGGTGATAATAAGGAGTGCTCGAGTATAAAATATTTCAAGAATTCTTATAAATTCAAAATTTTCAAATTATGTACTCAACACAGTCTTAGATTACCCTCAATTATTGAGGGGGATCATTAAAATGTTCTTAAAGATAATATGAAACATTTTGTGACCCCAGACCGTTAAATCAATGATATCAAAATATCAAGGGATTAACATTTTGGAAAGGGGAGAAAATGTGATTAAACTGGACTTAAATTGTACTGGATTGTGACATATAAAATAGACTCAAGGTACTCTACACTTAACATGTACTACGATTACGATGCACATGTTAAGGGGGAGCTTTTAGATGATGAAGAAAAAACTACTCAAAGTGGTAAATCATTTGATATTAAATCAAACACTTTGATTGAAAAATTTATTTCAATGTTTTTTGGAAGGATTGTGATGAAATACCCAAAAGACTAACCATGTACTTAAGTTTTATGGAGTTATGAGGCGGTTAGGCATAGGTATTCAAATCCTATGATCCAGCCAGAACTGGAAGGATCTACCCATGGATATCCACTAGTTAGTGTAGAAGTCCTTAGTAGATACAAAGTAGAAAAACTGAGAATCGGGAATAATGCCGACTGAGATGAGCTAACCTAAACAAACCAACAAGGTGTTTAGTAATAAGTCCGGTAAGCATTGAAGGGGTTGAAGAATGAAAAAGAAATGTAAAGATAAAGGGTGAAAAGAAAGAAGCCCTCCATACACTTAGGCAGAAACCGGGTCAATACATAAACTGTCGGAAACACTAAGGTGTTGCCTGACATTGAAGACTGTCATGGACCCAGTGACGCTATGCACAACCCTCCCTAGCCACTCAAGGTCTCTCAAAATACTCTTGTTTTCATTCCACGGAGATTACACGCATTTTCTATCGACTTTCTCACCCGATGTTTGTTTAGTATTAAAAAGGTGGCAGTCTGCTCCAGCCTCCGATCTCCATACACTTAGGCAGAACCAGGTCAATACATAAACTGTCGGAAACACTAAGGTGTTGTCTAACATTAAAGACTGTCATTGCTTGCTAAGTCACACAATGTGAATAACAAGAAATATATAAAGAGTCCTACGCATTATACTTGTGATTTTGCCAGAACATCCGAGTGATTTCATTCACAATGAAGATGGAAATCCTGCTTGAGCCAACATCAAACAAGCTCATGGTAGGTGACTTGTGCGATTCTATACGAATCAAACTTGTGACAACTGGAAAGAAACGATGGTGCGATTCTATAAGAATCAAACTTGTTCCAGGTTATGAATTGACGATTGATGACGAATTTTTGAAATGATCAACACTCTCGATGTGTCACAAAACCACTTTAGCAAGTGACACGTCGAGTGATTTTCAAATTGATTTTTCTATTTCAATCAGTGAGACAATAACTCACTGGTTCACTCTTATCGTGCTGTCTGCTTTGAGACGTTCCGGTAATGAGAACATGCTGAGCGTGATGAATCTAATACATATGTGTTAGAAAGATTCTATACTTCAGTTGGAAATCCTGTCAAAGAGATTCTTCTTAAATTGAATCTACCTTATCACAGGTCGATCCTCACGAATTCGAAGGTTACTCCAACCAAACACGGGCGAATGACAAAGCCATATTCGTCCCCCCGCTTTATTGCTAACTGTTTTAATGCAGGATACTTAAAGATGGTGGTGAAGGTACCTGATTCCAGCTGGCTCACAAGACTCATAACCACATGCTCATACCCGACCGATAAAACATAAAGACATCATGAAAGCTCAAGTACACGTTTCAAGACTTTCGCTACTCTGATACCGTACGTCCTTCTTGAAGTGACGAAGTATTAAAGTCAAAGAATTTTAAAGAAGTTTCCGTCACTTTGATACCGAACGTCTTTTTCAAAGTGACGAAGTGTTAAAGTTAAAGAATTTCAAGAAAGATGCAACATTAAAGCTTTCCAAGTCAACAAATCAAGAATGGTATGAGCATGTCGGTCCAGAAGTCACAAGATCACAAGAAGACAAAGTCACAAGATGGCGAAACGAGATTATGCTTGGTTTATGATCTCACAGTGCTCAAGATCACATCTCCACTTACAAGTAAAGATAAAGGAACAAGCTTGAGCCTAAAGTCAAAGATTACTACAACATATTCACAAGAGAAAGTCAATTTTACGAGCTGAAGACTAAGAGATATAACATAGTATGCTAGGTTTAAATTTTGTAAAATAGAGTGACCTCCCTTAAGGGCCAAATATAAGAAAACTGTATTAACCATTATTAATCCAATCAGAACGTTAGTTTGTTTATTTAGTGCAATGATTACTCATCTCGAGGCGGCATATCATTCTTTAGACTTGGCGATACTTCTTTCTAAGACCTAGACACGTTGAATTCTGTCACAATTAAACGCATCCGCATAAAGCATCCTTATTTGCTGATTATAATCTATCTTAGGGATTAAAACAATGGTGATCTTGTTAAACCATAACTCATAGAGACTTTACCCACTTACTGCTTAATGGCAATTCATACACTAGTAGTTCACTAACCAAGTCTTTACCAATTAATCGAGAACGTACTCGTTGATCCCGAGGTCACCTGCTGGTCCACCTAAGCTCACAATCTAAAGG
Source organism: Tanacetum coccineum (assembly GCA_026074375.1). NCBI lineage: Eukaryota > Viridiplantae > Streptophyta > Magnoliopsida > Asterales > Asteraceae > Tanacetum > Tanacetum coccineum. Next base: position 9,673 of record BQNB010072831.1, read on the forward strand.
CAAAGATAGGTCGTTATTTGTGATCCTATTGGTCTAGATGTATAAATCACTATATGGAGAGCTATCCTGACATCTAGATTACTTGGTCCGTATCACTATATCCAGTTGAATGATAGGTCGCATACAAAAGCACGTAAAAAAGTTTGATGATAAACATAAACAAGCAATCAACGATAAATAAAGAAATCGAGATAAACAAACCAAACATTCAGATCTTCATAATAATGGCTAATACCCGAAGGTATTAGCCTTCAAAAGTCATAATCAATACAAGAGTAATAATTTAGCCAAGGTAAACTAACCGAGTTAACGAATGATACCAAAAACTGAACGATTACAAGAGTACAAGAAATTACATGTCGTCTCCTATGGAATTAATTGCGTTGCTCGACCTCTTCTTCTCTTTTTCTCCTATGAAAATCGACTTTTGTGGTTTAGGTATCGAGAATATGATTTAGCACCCTTAAAACTCGTTTTTGAGTTTTTTATTTATAAGGTCTGAAAAAAGGTCGATACGGCGTATTGTGGATTTCTTGGAGTAGGGACCACGTTTGATATCTTCCAGAATATTTTATTTCCATATGGCTTGAATACGGCGTATTGGTCTTCCTGGATACGGCGTATTGGATCTTGTTTCCTTCGTGGTCTTTAGTGAAGTGCAGGCACAAATACGCCGTATCTTCCTTGATGGATACGGCGTATTGGTTGTCAGAACAGTAATCTTCAAATATCTTCGTTTAAGCTCCAGAATGCGTGCCTTTTAGTTAACTTTCACCAAGTACTCCATAATTACTGCAATTCTCAAATATAAACGATTAAGTAACAATTCTTTGTAATAATTATATAAAATGAGTTAATTACATGAGATAAATGATGCTATAAAAGTGACGTTATTTGATGTCATCAGTGATCATAAATGGTTGGATTGATTTTGTTTATAGATCATGTAATTTCTTAAGGCGTTATTTTTTTGTGATTTTTGGTTATTTTATGGTTTATATGTTTTAGTTTGGAGATTCAATCATATTAATTTGGTATTGATTTGGAGGTTTTTGTTTTCAAAAAATTGTTTAAAGTCAAAAACAGCTTTATGACCATTAGATCAAATTAAATGGAACATGTCAGTTATTTAAACTTTTGAAGGAAGATCGGATTTTTAAAACGTTGCTTTATATAGATAGTTGATAGATGTAATGTTTATATTATTTATATATTATGATATTTTGTTTATAAAAAATGAAATAACAATATAAATTTGCGAACACACGTGACATATAATTAATTGGAGAGTGTAATGATAATAGATAAAGATCATTTCAAGTTTATTTTTTATGTTAGTCATGTTGAACCAATTAAAAAAAATCACCACTAATAAAAATAAGGGATTCATTATTTGATATAGTCTTATAATATCATTAACACGAGAAAAACATGAGAGAGTTAAAGATGAGAGGATATCAATTCAATGATAATCTACACTAGCAAGGTTGTTAATAGCGTGAGGCGTGGCGTGGCGGCATGGGCCAAGCCTCACGCTTTAGGAGCCATGACGAGTCATGACGTTTTTAAGGCGTGACTTAAAGCGGCACAAAATATGAATATATTTATAAATTTATATATTTACATCATATTTCAAATATATTGAGTTTATAAAAAGTGTCATAAATAAGGAATAAAATGACGAAACTATCTTTGAATGTAATGTTTTTCATTTATACAAAAAACCGATTTTTATATAAATTGAATAAAAAAAGCCTTCATGCATCATGCCTTATCACATTTTTCCACTTCGCATCTCACGTCATGCATTAAGTCAACGCCTTGGTATATTTCGTAGCGTGGAGGTCACGCCTCGTGCCTTAGCGAAGCCTTAGATTCAGTCCGATCCGGTCGGCCCGGTTTGAGCCCCACCAGTTTTGTGTTGGGGGAAGGAAAGGGGATTTCATTTGGGTAACTAGCAGGCAGGCGCGCCAACCGCTTTAAAGTAATAGAAGTAAGTGCTACTCAGAACATAAATTTTTTGTTTTCTTTTTTGTTTTTATTCATTTAAATGATACTCGAAAAAACAATGTTATTGAATGAATATAATATTTGAATTGGTTGTATTTTTTGTTTAAAGATATTAGTTATTTACACATAGAGTAAATAGAAGATGTGAAAAAAAGGGAAATAAAAACGGTTCGGAAAGACCAAAACCGGGTTTGTCCAAAACACCGGACCGAAGACCAAACCGAAATGGTCTAGTCCGATTCAACAAGACATAAATATCAGTTTTTTCATAAGACCGAACTGAACCGAAATAGATTCGGTCCGATCCGGTCGGCGTTTGAGCCCCACCAGTTTTGTGTTGGGGGAAGGAAAGGGGATTTCATTTGGGTAACTAGCAGGCAGGCGCGCCAACCGCTTTATTTCATTCATTCTTTGTTTGTGGAGTTTATCAAAAGAAAGAGAAAGAAAGAAAGAAAGAAGATTCAATTGAAATAACAATAGCAATGGTGGGGCAGCCACCAACACAACCACCGCCGCCACCACCAGGAGGAGGAGGAGGGTTTGGTTGCCAGGTCAGGTGCGCGGGTTGCCGAATGATACTAACAGTTGGGATTGGGTTGACTGAATTCGTATGCCCTACCTGTCAGTTACCCCAAATGCTACCACCCGAATTATTATTACTTCATCAAAAACCAAAGCAACAGGTGCCTGCTCACGGAATCGATCCGAGTAAGATCCAACTCCCCTGCGCTAACTGTAAGGCCATCCTCAACGTCCCTCACGGCTTATCCAGATTCTCGTGTCCCCAATGCAAAATGGAACTCTCCCTCGGTCCCCCTCCCCCTCCCCCTGTCGAAGAAGTCAACGAGGTCGCTCTTCTTCTCAATTTTGCTTGACCTAATAATAGTTATTTGCTTATTATTATTGTATTACCTACATTGTAAACTTAGGGGGTGTTTGTTTCGCCTTATGAAACGTAAGCGCTTATATTTCTTAAGCCCCAATTTTCTGGCTTATTTTGAGACTTATGGGCTTATATAAGTTTTATCATATTATAATAAACTTGTATAAGCCCACAATTCTCAAAATAAATGGACTTATGTTTTATAAGCCGAAACAAACACCCTTAAACTATGAATCAAGACTGATAATTCAAATTTTAACTTCCATTCACATTACAACGTTTACTTTTCAAATTCAAACAAAACATGATTTTCATTTCGTCCCACTCAATTGTATCATTATACATTCTCTCTATTGATTTGAGGCACACAAATCTAATTCACAAACTCAATTGTTTGTTTATCCACTTCACTTACATGCTGCTGATGTGTAAAACAAACAAACAAACAGGTAGCTATTGAAGTGGAACGTGAAGAAGATGGTGGAGGTGTTGTTGGAGAAACATTCACCGACTATGTCAGTACTCCCAATACCAACCACTTTATTACTTACATTATTTATTTCTTCCTTATTCATTTGTATTTTATTATTCTAATAATAATGCAGCGCCCACCAAAGCTGTCTATTGGTCCTCCGCATCCAGATCCTATCGTCGAAACCTCTTCCTTATCCGCAGTCCAGCCACCCGAACCCACTTATCATCTTCTTACAAAGGATCACTTGGAAACTTCCAATGTCTTATCATGCTTGCAGATCGAGACACTGGTTTATGCCTCTCAGGTAACTACCCTTATCTCTTTTTAACCTAAGTGCTTCACCCGTGCATTCTAATTTGTTTCACCTGTCGCAGAGACACCTCCAACATCTGGAAACTGGCTCCAGGGCAGGGTTTTTTCTTGGAGATGGAGCTGGTGTCGGCAAAGGACGCACAGTTGCAGGCCTAATCTGGGAGAATTGGCACCACGGCAGGAGAAAAGCTTTGTAAGCTCATCACCGCCTCTCACGTGTGTGTCTATATATTGTTTTCATGCTGCTAATGCTTATCGTCATGATACCAGGTGGATTTCTGTTGGTTCAGACTTGAAATTCGATGCAAGAAGAGATTTAGATGATGTTGGAGCAACATGTATAGAAGGTATTAAGTCAATTTTCGTGTTTATACGAGCACAATCTCTTCCTATGTCTGTTTTTTTTTTATATATGTGACACACAAACATGGTTACAATAGTAATAATTTCCTTGCAGTGCATGCTTTGAACAAACTCCCTTATTCCAAGCTTGACTCTAAGTCTGTTGGAATTAAAGAGGGCGTTGTTTTCTCGACATATAGCAGTCTTATTGCGTCTTCTGAGAAGGGTCGCTCTCGATTGCAGCAACTTGTGCAATGGTTTGGATCAGACTATGATGGGCTGATCGTGTTTGATGAGGTACCAACCTCTTTTCTTCTTTTACAAGCGCTCACTTGTACGATTAAGTTAATAGGTCTGTTTGCACAAGTAGCAGATAACCAATTTTCGTTAGGTTACATTTCAAATTTGTTTGTCTATTTTGTTGTGATAACATGTACATGAGTTAGGTCTAAAAGTTTCTTGATATGATATTTGTGTATCATTATATAGTGATCTTTTAAGAATGAAAAGTCTGGTGAGTAATGGTTTTTGACATTTGATAACTACAAGTTGAATTGTGAACCCGGTAATATATCTGGAAGGTTTAGGAGGATCTCTTCCAAATCTACAAAAAATTTAGAGACAAGGGTAAAATGTGTGATGTTTGCGCAGTTTCTGATTGACCTTACATTCTTGTGTTTATTTGTGTGATTGTAGTGTCATAAGGCCAAAAATTTGGTACCTGAAGCCGGAGGACAGCCTACACGAACGGGTGAAGCGGTTCTTGATATCCAGGTTTATTCTCACACCGATACCTGAATGCATCTGTTAGTTTTGTATTTTAAAATTTTAGTAGCCATTTGTTATTGCTAGTATTTTTGTGTTACCGCTGCTGGTGGTTCTTATGTCAATCTCTGTTTTTCTGATGGAGAAGACTAGTGACATAGTAAAGAGTAGGTGGTACCTAGATATCCCAAGCCCTTAACAAAAAATAAACGAGGCTTAATTTTTGTCTTTATTGAAAATTGTATGGTGGTGGGTTCAGCTATATGCATGAGTACCACCAGGGAGAGGAGAGCCATTATATGTTGGTGGGTCAAGTGACTTGCACAAGAGTCTTCTGATAATTGATAAGCTTTTAGTGTTTATATACATTGGTAAAACGTCATTTAGGATGAAACAAATAGAGATTTCGGTTTAAAAGTCTTATATGAAATGCCTGTTTGCTCTAAATGTGGTAACTTGATTTATAGGTAAGGCTAAAATTATGTTTAAATAGGTATATTTAGAGCTTATTTGATAGTCATCATAAGACTCCTCATGAAGGATATTATTAGCTGTCAGGTCACCAGTAACAATCGAGTGCACATCGCCTTTTCCTGGTTACACTACCCTTTAGGTTTTGAAGCCCCAACCGGATTAGCTGTCGAGTAATTTGGTTCCCAAAATGCTGATAAATGGACTTGGGTGTTATAAATATCATGGCCAAAAGGAGAAGCGATGTAGGAAATAGGGGCATGTGAGAGATGCGTTGGTGGTGTCTTATGAATCAAAGGCCAAAAAGTTGCGGGTTTCTGGTTGAAGTATTAAAATCCTCTCTTCATGGTATGAACTAGAGTTTATTGAAGTTGATATTCGGGGGGCTAATTATGTCAGTACAGATGCTGTTCAGGGTCTGAATATGTGAATGTTTATTTTGATCAAAAACTAGTTTGACTCAAAAGGCATAAGAGTGAAATTACTAGCAAATTACATGACACCTGTAAATAAAATCGAATCTACATTCCGCTGGATGGTGTGTTGGTATATTCCCTATGATTGCATGCAGTGGAATGATTAGCTGTGCTATTTAGAGCGCTAGACACAAAAACAGGACACATAGTATATATCTGTGTAGTTGGACCGTTAAAAGGGGGTTGTGCTGAAAAATAAAAGTAATGCAGATGAGTCAGGCACATGAAACCAAGTTCTTGAATTGCATTGAAGAGAGACCAGATTTCTCTGATGAATATAAAGGAGGTTGTTTAGCAAAACCTCTGTCTTAGCCCAGCCCTTGGCAAGGAAGGAAGAGGAACTCCAATACACAAAGGTTCTAATTTACGTTGGCCAATAAGTCATCTTAATGGCACACGTTGAAGAAGCCGAACAAATACATGAGAAAGAAAGGCAACAGAGTATTAAAATAACATAATTTGTGAAATAGGCATCAATTTTTAGATTAGGCATAATTTGTATGTATCTTGGACTAATACAAAAGAAACACAGAGAGGCACACTTATATTCTTATGGTATACCATTGCATGATGTGTTTTGGGTAACCATGGTTTCTGACCTTTTGGCCGACATCTCATGATGCTTGACATTGTATGGACACTAGTGGCTGCAAGATCCTTGTGTTTCATTCTTTAAAGCAGAGTAACATCGTATCTTTAGCAAAGGATGCTCTATAAGGTTGCCAGCATAGCAAGTTTGATAGGCAGAGTTGATCCCTGAAATTGGCCGTATATCATTTTATATAGCTTAGTGATATTATTCTTTGAAGGTTCTAAGAGGCTTTGTTCTCTGTTTATTCTGACTTCCTCTTCATGATTTATTTGGTATACATTTTGTCATGCATATTATGGTGGTATAATTCTCCAAAGGTTCTAAGAGGCATTGGCTCAATGTATAACAGGCACGACTTCCTGAAGCACGTGTTGTTTACTGTTCGGCGACTGGAGCATCAGAGCCTAGAAATCTGGGTTATATGGTTCGACTTGGTCTCTGGGGAGCTGGAACTTCTTTCGAGGATTTCCGTGCATTTTTAGGTGCAAATGCTTTACCTTGAACTTATTTAATATCTTTTTTTGGTATATATACTTGTATGTAAGTCTGCATTATTTACTGACCAGTTAAAATTGATACAGGTGCTCTGGAGAAAGGAGGAGTTGGAGCACTGGAACTCGTTGCCATGGACATGAAAGCGAGGTTGGCAGTTGGCTTTTATCTATCATGTAGCTTGAGTACTGTACTAACTATGTTGTTTTACCTTTCAGGGGAATGTATGTATGCCGGACTCTGAGTTATAAAGGAGCAGAATTTGAAGTTGTTGAGGTTCCACTGGAGGCCAAAATGACGGTACCAGATTAGTTTTCTGCATCTTTGGATGTATCTACGAGTTTAGCTAATTCTCATGTCATATTTAATGTTTTACAGGTGGTCTACAAAAAAGCGGCTGAGTTTTGGGCTGAATTGAGGGTGGAATTGCTATCTGCAAGTGCATTCCTTGCTGACGAGAAGCCTAATAACAGTCAGTTGTGGAGATTATACTGGGCAAACCATCAGGTTTGCTGGTTCAACTTTCTTTTCCGTATACAGATACGTACTTGAATGTTTCTTCTGGCTGCTTTAATTTGTTCATATGTTTTGTTATATTCTAGCGTTTCTTTAGGTATGTATGCATGTCAGCGAAGGTACCAGCTGTTGTAAGCCTTGCTAAGCAGGCACTGATGGAGGATAAGTGTGTGGTTATTGGTCTCCAGAGTACCGGGGAGGCAAGAACAGAGGAAGCAGTGACAAAATATGTGCGTGTTTCATTTTGCTTGCTTAGAGGGTGCATGCATTTTGACATATGATTTGACGCTCTTTCTTTATTATATCGGTTTTTTCATAGGGCGTTGATCTTGATGATTTTATTTCTGGACCTCGCGAGCTGTTGCTTAAATTTGTCGAAGACAACTATCCTCTGCCCGAAAAGCCTGAATCTCTCCCAGGTATCATTGGCATATAGCTGTGTTCTCTGTAACCTTTTTTCCAACTTTTTATAGGATTTTTATTTTATCTTCTATAGGAGAGGATAGTGTGAAGGAACTTCAGCGTAAAAGGCACTCAGCTGAACCTGATGTTTCTTTTAAGGGAAGGGTGAGGAAAGCTGCCAAATGGCAACCTGCAAGTGATGATGAGAACGACGAAGAATCAGAATGTATGTTGTGAAAAATTGCTGTTTCGTTTACTTTGCTAGTATATAGTTTACGCTCTATCAAGCAAGTCTAAATAAGAGGCCTTTAATCTCATGTGCACTTGTGGAATTAATTCCTCAACTAATGGTGTTTTTACTATGTGTTCAACTATGTAGCTGATTCTGGCCACGAATCCGATGATGAATTTCAGATATGCAACATATGCAATTCAGAAACGGTATACACACCTCAATTTTTTATCTACACGTCAATCATTTTTGATTCTAAATGTGAGATGTTATCAATCTTTCGTGTAGGAAAGAAAGAAATTGCTTCAGTGTTCATGTTGTCGTCAACTTGTACATCCGGCATGTATAGTCCCACCGGTAACAGATGAAATATCTTCCAGTTGGTCGTGTCATTCTTGCAAGGAAAAAACAGAGGAATATCTCCAAGCTAGACAGATATATCTTGCAGAATTACTACGAAGGTGTGATTTTATCAGTGCACTTGCTTTTTTTTTTTTTTTTTTAACATTGTTTGGTTTGTTACTAGTGTTTTTACATTTGCTATGTGGAATGTGTTAGATATGAAGCAGCCCTAGACCGCAAGTCAAAGATTTTGGATATAATTCGTACTTTTGACCTTCCAAACAATCCATTGGATGACATTATTGATCAGGTATTTTATAAATGAGAATTTGATATATATACGTATATGTATCCGCATGCTTTTTCTGATTTCTATGCGCTAATTGCAGCTTGGAGGCCCGGATAATGTTTCAGAAATAACAGGCAGACGAGGTATGCTTGTTAGGGCCTCCAATGGAAAAGGGGTCACATATCAGGCACGAAACACGTAAGTGTATGCTTTGATTATTGGTAGCATAATATTTGGTTTTTTTTTCAGCCGTTGATGCATTCCTATGTTTGATTGCAGAAAAGATGTGACAATGGAAATGGTCAATATGCACGAGAAAAAACTTTTCATGGATGGTAAGAAACTGGTTGCCATCATTTCTGAAGCTGGATCAGCAGGCGTTTCTTTGCAGGCTGATAGAAGAGCACTGAACCAGGTAACTAAATATCTGATGTATTTGGACTTTGGAGATCTTGAAATAGCACATGTGTCCAGTAGGCTTCATAAGTTCAGTTACCAGAATGCTTAAGTTTGGGCTTTTGGGTAACATATTATGGCAATATTAAGTTAATGGTTGTCATAGATTTTTTGGTAAAAATACCAAACACCATCTAAGTAAATGGGCAATGTCAAGTTTTGAAACTCTAGAGAAATTGAAGTAAATAAGTTTTGTGGATATAGGTTTAGAACCTACAAGAACCTACCACCACCATTGCCACTGTGGTTGTGGTACATCGATGATGTTTTTATTTTAAACGGGTCGTTAATGAACCTTGGTGACCTTGTGACAAAATGTAGTAAAATGTATTATGGATGCTGCACCTGTGTGATACATTGCCTACAAATAGAAAGTCCTACAATAGTATTTAATCCCCAACTTGCATTCACGAACTTGCTAAACTACTACCTCATAAACACATGAGCTCAGTAGACCCTCTAAAAGTTTGAGGTGTTACATAAGGGCCTACATTAATGCGGTTTTTGTCTAACTGTTTGCAACAGAAAAGAAGGGTCCATGTAACTTTAGAACTACCGTGGAGTGCTGATCGTGCAATTCAGCAATTTGGGAGGACTCACCGTTCAAATCAAGCTTCTGCACCCGAATACAGGTAATTCTGCCTACTACTTTACGGGTATCACAATCTATTATTTTTTTGTAACTTGTAAGGATGCTATCAGACAATGCCATTGCAATGAAACTTTGCATCAGACAAACTATTAGATTTTTCTTTGATTTTGACTCTATAGGAGTATATTAAGCTCATTGCATTATTTTATAGGTTACTGTTCACAAATCTTGGAGGTGAACGCCGGTTTGCTTCCATTGTTGCAAAGCGACTGGAGTCACTTGGAGCTTTAACACAGGGAGATCGACGGTAAGTTTATACATCTATGTGTAATTATTGTTGACTTTTCTTACTTCTGTTTTTTAGCAGCCCATATTCTTGATGGTTTCAAATTACCTTTTTTTCTCTTTAGGGCTGGACCATCTCTTAGCGCCTATAATTATGATAGTTCGTATGGGAAAAAGGCATTGGTGATGATGTACAGGGGAATTATGGAGCAGGTTTTAATCCTTTTATTGTAATAAATTTTCATGGTCACACCTATATGAGGGGTCCCCTTTTTTTATGCAACCCTTCGTTATTTCAGGATTCTCTTCCAGTTTTGCCGCCAAACTGTACTTCTGAAAATCCCGCTACAATCCAAGAGTTTCTTGAAAAAGGCAAAGCTGCTCTTGTTTCTGTTGGCATAGTTAGAGACACAGTTGTTGGTATAATTTTAATTTGAACCACTTTACTTTTACATTATCCCAACCCGTTTCTTATTGCGATATTCTATACAGGAAATGGCAAGGATTCTGGAAAGTTATCTGGGCGCATAGTTGATTCCGATATGCACGATGTAGGACGTTTTCTGAATCGGCTTTTAGGACTGCCACCTGATATCCAAAACAGGTTATGTTTGTTTAATTTTTACTCTATAAGGGGTTTTCTTTTTGTCATCATGGCATTTAATGGCATAATGAATTAATTGCAGGCTCTTTGAATTGTTTGTTAGCATCCTTGATCATCTCCTTCAAAATGCACGTCTTGAAGGACAGTTAGACACCGGGATTGTTGATATGAAAGCTAACACTATTGAACTAGAAGGAGCTCCAAAGGTTATTCATCTGTCTTTTTTACTTACGCATTGTAACATGTATGTATGTTAACTTTTATCGTTTTTTGCTAGACTGTTCATACGGATCGTATGTCTGGGGCGTCCACTGTACTATATACATTTGTTATGGATCGCGGCATTACTTGGGAGGTACGTGTATTCTCTTTATTATTTGCAGTGCTGTTGGTTATGTCGGTATTTTTCCTAGATTCTGAAATCTCTTGATTTTTATTTTACTTAATAGGCTGCATCTACATTGCTTAGCGAGAAGCAAAAAGATGTGTCTGGTTCTTCTGCTAATGGATTTTATGAATCTAGGAGAGAATGGCTTGGAAGAAGGCACTATCTTTTGGCGATCGAAGGGTATCACAGTTTAATCATTTAATATTTTATCTTGCCCAGTGCGTTTAAAAAGAAATGTATCATTGTTTCTTTCAGCTTTTATGGAATGTTCAAGATATTCCGCCCTGCTGTTGGGGAAGTAGTCAGGTATCGAAAGTCAAAAACTACAAACCTTGCTCACGCCTGAATATCACCTTCGTGCTTATGTGTTTTGGTTGCTTATTTCTAACAGTTTGGTTCCCGTTCTGCTGTTATAATTTGCAGGGAGATGTCCATAACTGAGCTGAAGGACAAATACAGGAAGACAGTATCATTAGAAAAGGCTCAAGGTGGATGGAAGGACGAGTATGAAGTTTCATCCAAGCAGGTATTTAGGATTCTGTTCCTGTTTGATGGTGTTGAGTAGTAACTAGTAAATATAGTAACTTTAAATATGATGGTTAAAAATCATCTACGAGTGTTCTCATCTTATTGCTTTACATTTTACTAAGCTTTGTGTTTACTCTGAGCTGCAGTGCATGCATGGTCCAAAGTGTAAACTGGGAAGCTTTTGTACGGTTGGTAGAAGAATACAGCAAGTAAATGTACTTGGTGGCCTTATTCTTCCAATTTGGGGAACAATTGAGAAGGCTCTATCAAAACAGGTAATTACCAAGTCACTGGGTCTTTCTGTTCATTCAAGTCAGTTACCAGATATTAAATGTGAATTTAAGCTACATTGAAAACAGGCACGCCAAAGCCATAGACGACTACGTGTTGTGCGCATAGAGACAACAACAGACGATCGTCGAATTGTTGGACTTCTTGTTCCAAATGCAGTAGTAGGACCTGTGCTTCAAGGTCTCTCTCTCTCTCTCACACATACTCGTTCTTGTTTGATCATTGGGTATGAACCCTGTCAAAGTAATTTCAGTGGATACTAATTTGGTTTGTCCGTGGCATTTATGACAGATCTAGCATGGGTTCAAGACATCGATGACTAAGATAGGAGTTTTAGGCTATGCTACGAATATCATTAATGGATAATTATAAGCTTTTGTTATCTTGCGTCAAATCTACCGACCGACCAAAGTACATGTTTCCAAGGAAATAGTCCATACTACCGCAGCCGACCGAGTCTTTTGCAGTTGATACTTTCTACTTCATTATTTCCACTTGCTGTCAGCGTTTTGTAATTATAGGCCTAAATGCATAACCAACTTGTATGAATGATAGTAACAGTGATTTTTGCGGTCAGATGTATTATTTGCCCTCAGCTCAACAAAAATGACCATGTTATTTATTCATATTGATATTTATAACACGATATAAATGAAAAGCTTCTCAAACTGTTAAACATTAACATATGCAAGGTTATACCATACAAAACTCTCAAATCCTGTGTGGTGTTCATCGCAAGGTTGCTAGGCTTTGATGAAACTATGAGATCAAAAATGGGACAACTATCATGATTCAAGTATAACAATGAATATATAATCCGTAACAAACAATTAAAAAGGTGAAAGTTTTCATATCCTGATAGAAAACACAAGAGATGCCATCGGTTCATAAATCCGGAAACATCATCAAATATTCATCTTGCAAATACATTGAGTAGTTGAGGTTTGCGACGATTTTCATGTTGCGAAACTCAGTTGTCAACTTGAGGAGGGGTGGTAGGTTGAATCCTGATGTAGGGATTTCTAGTTAAAGTCTCGCCCTTCAACGCAGCAACGTACCTATCGTTTGTATCTTCCTTCCTCTGCAGTTCCCCAAGGAACTCTCCAAGCCTCTCCTTATTCACTTTTCCCATCATCTGTATACAAATTCATTCAAGTTTTTGGAGTTTAGTACATGATAGCATACAATTATGCAATAAGCTTTGATTTAAAAGCATAAGGAGAGGCCAATGGAATAAAAGATGGCTAGTTCAGTTGTATAACAGTTATGTACTAAATTAAGGTAGCAGCTGGCATGTAAAAACCCTAGACATGAATAGATAGTAACCAAAATCAGAATCTTATAGTGGTGTATCAGTTGTTGTAGTGAGTTTATAAGATGAGGTTAAGCCGGATAGGTTTACGTGTGCTTAAGGCATGTGTGGCGTCGGATAGTGAGGTTTCTTTGTTGGCTAAAGGGAGGGAAATACATGGTCATAGTTGGAGTTTAGGGATGCAATAAGCTCTGATTTAAAAGCATAAGGAGATCGAGGGCAGTACGTGTATGGAATAGAAGAAGGCTAGTTGCGTACTAAACTAAGGTAGCAGGCGTGCGTATGGCATACAACATAACGGAATAATAATATAAACAAGGAAGGATTCAATGTGTGGCATTTGTGAAAGTGTATGAGTAGGGTTAAAATGGGGGTGACCAAAGGGATCTAAGTAAAAGACCTAATCTATCTATCTATCTATTATGAAACATAAGCTCGTATGGGCTTATATTTCAAAAGCCCTAATTTTTCGGCTTATTTTGAGACTTGTGGGCTTATATATGTTTATTATGATATGATAAGCCCCTAATATCTATCTATGAGTATGAGTATGACTGACAACAAGTGAAATGAAATGAAAAGAAGATAGAAGAAATGATGATTACAAGTGTGTCTGGGCTGGCGTTTTGGCGTAGCTGGGACTCAAGGTTGTGGTGTTGAGTATTGGTGATCTGCATGACGTAATAACCGACGACACAAGGGACAACAACACAACAACCAGCAAACCCGAAGAAGAAGGGCTTCGAGTCTCGGGTCTTGCGAACCATCCATCGCCACAGAGAGCTCTTCTCCCATAGTATTGACATATCTTTCTTTCTTCTTCTTCAACAAATTAATAAATTTACAACCTACCTACCCACCTGTTCAATCAATCAAACAAACTGCTTATGCCCCGATCCGGCCCATCATTTCCCCTCTTCAGTAAAGTGCAAAACATACACATGGTTTACTAAATAACCATTTCACGTCGCTCGTCAATATTTTGTGCAGATTTCATCCCTCCGTTAGTAAAATGAAGCACCATGCATCTTTGAGGATGAACGGTGCAATTTTTTTCGTTAACATGAGTTTAACAAGAAGGGTAATCTTGTCTTTTTGCTTTCACATGGATGTATGATGAATCTTTGCCTTTAAAATTTTTTATTTTTAATAATTCTTATAAAAAAAATTTACCAAGTAAAAAAAGAGGTCATACTTCTGCCCAAACGGAAAACTAACGTACGAAAAAATTAATTTTTTTTTAATATTAAAAATAATAATTTTTTTAAAAGGCAAATGTTCATCATATATCCCTGTGAAAGCAAAAAGACAAGAATATCTTCCTGTTAGACCCACATTAGTACTTAACGGGAAAAAAATTAGCACCGTACTTAACGGTAAAAAAATTGCAGCATTCGTCCACATGGATATATGGTGCCTCATTTTACTAACGATGATGAAATATGCGCGAAGTATTGACGAGGGACGTGAGACGGTCATTTCGTAAACCACACGGATGTATTCTGCACTTACTCTATTTTTTTTTTATCGACTATTGTTTTTTTTCCGAGTAATTACATCAATATTCTTCTCACTTTTGTAATTGCGTTGGTATCATTTTCAAACTTTTGTAATTACATTAATATTTTTCTCAAACTTTTATAATTATATCAATATTCTTTCTAAATTTCCAAATTCTCATGTATCCAAATATCTAACATGTTCTTTCATTACACGAGACTAATAGCTACATATAAACACAAGAGTCAAGTTATTTTGCATACCACTTTTCTCTTACATACCAAGAGACACTTCTCAGCCGTTGATTATGTACGACAAGATCAAAGGGAAAAAAACACAAAAAGGTCATTCTTGCACAATTTTAAAACATGACAGAGGGACTAAAAACGTAAATATTCAATAATTCCCAAGTCCCAACAACCTCAATTTCCAGTAAAAAACACACACACATCATATACATTCTCTCTCCACACATCAAACCCTAACCAAAATCTAAAAATCTACACAAATTAACCGTGCAAATCACGAATTAAACACAAAAATGGAACAAGGAACTAGTAAATCGACCGATCGTGAAAAAAAAGGTTCAAAATGAACCAATTTATAACGTCGATGACGGTACGCTTATCCAGATCTATTAGTTTGTTGTTATTTAAGTATTTTTTTTGTGATATTCTTCTTATTTCTGAATTTTCGTTATGTTTTTATGATATTTGTGAATATTTTTTTGATTTTATTCATTCTAGTTGCTTATTGATAGATTGTTGTCATAATACTCTAATTTTTACTGTTATAAAGTGATTATTAGTGTGTTTAATGACTAATTTTTGATAACTTGTGATGCCGTGATAATGTGATTATGAATGTTAGATTTATGAAAATTTATGATAGATTTATGTGTTTAATTGGTAGATTATGCATATTTAGATAGTTTTGATTGGCGATATATCTAGGTAATATAGAACAGTTATTGAAAGGCGGCATCGCCTCCTCTTGTTCTGACTGATTTGTGTGTTTAATGGATAGATTGTTCAAGTTTATATAAGGTTTAGCATAAATTTTGTGATATACCGGTTTTTTGTGATTGTTGACTAGTAGTATATCAACTGGGATAAAGAGGTTAGTTTTGCATAACTTTAATTTTTAAGTTTGCAAATCATAACTAAAACTGATAAGCTGAATAATAGATTGTTGTTATTTTATGTGAATTATCACAAGTGATGATACATTAAGATAATGCTTGTAAAATGACACGTAGTTATGCATAGAATCACAAGTGATATTCGTGGTGATTCATGTAAGATTTAGCTTTAGAAGAAACTAAAAACTAATAAGTATGTATTTAATGATTCACATTCTTTGTAAACAACAAGGCCTATGGGGAGCTGTGGTAATGACAATTGACAAATAGACGTAGAACTGTGTTACAAGTCTGGTGGTAGGAAAGGTATTTCTAATGACAGTTCACAACAATAATCTGTTTCATATTTCTAACAGCAGAAAATCATTCTCAATGTTAAAATCATCTTTCAGCATTTAACAAACTCCCATACTTTCTATTTGTCTGAAATCATTTAGTTCAATGAAATAACCCCCAATTCTCTTCCACTCAGTCAGTAATCACCTTTGAAACAAAAACTTATCCACGTTCATCCTGAGACATTTTAATTATCCCA
>BQNB010072832.1:0-32305 GCA_026074375.1 Tanacetum coccineum
GAGGACGGTTGTCCGCACCGGCAATGATCATGAATTCTGCTAAAGTTGTCATTTAGAATTGATTGATTAAATGAGAAAAGACAACTTTCTGATAGTTCAGTAATTAGAGGTTATTGTGTTAAAGTGATGTTTGTTTATGTGATAGAGTAATGGAATTACATGGGATTTTTACAATTCTTGATAAAACCAGGAAAATAAGTTAATATTTCACAGGATTTTACAAATCAAAGAAAAAACCGTATAAATCATCTAATGGAAGTGGTATAATTCACCCAAGATAAATGTATAATTCACCTAAGCAAAGGTATAATTCTTCCAAGCAAGGTGGTATAGTTCTCCCAAGCACTGGTATACTTCTCCCAAGCAAATGGTATACTTCTCCTAAGCAAATGGTATACTTCTCCCAAGCAAATCGTATAATTCTCCCAAGCAAATGGTATACTTCTCCTAAGCAAATGATATACTTCTCCCAATAAATGGTATAATTCTCCCAAGCAAATGGTATAATTTTCCTAATGGAAAACTGGTATAATTCGCGTAATGGAAAACTGGTATAATTTGCCTAATGGAAAACTGGTATAATTCGCCTAATGGAAAACTGGTATAATTCGCCTAATGGAAAACTGGTATAATTCGCCTAGAAGAAAAATGGTATAATTCGTCTAGAAGAAAATGGTATAATTCTCCTAGTGTAATTTTTTTTTTAAAACCACTTTTTCAAATCACCTAAAGACACACTTTTTGACATTTTTGCTCTATTTTTCTTGTACAACTTACTATTCTAAGCCTAGTAGAACCTTAAAAACATAAACTATATGGTTTTTAACACACAAAATTTGAAATCGAGATTTTGAGTACAAAAGTACTTTCGAACCAAAAATCTTTAAAAAGATGGAATGTTTTGATATTTTTCAAAGTTTTTCTTGTACAACTAGCTTATAATAAGATAGAAGAGTAACAAAGATGAAAGCTTTATGGTTTTTAAACACCCAAAAGATGAAACTCTTTTGATGGTTCAAACCAAATGACGCCAAGAAAATGACCAAACAAAACGCACACAAAACCTTCTAAATCACCTCATGGCTCTTGATACCAATTGTAGAATATGTGTTTTATCTAACCACTTAACCAATCAATAAGTACTAGAGAGAGAACGAGATGGAAGGAAGGTTTCTAGTGAGAGAAAGAAAGAGAGAAATATTAGATTAATGTATGTGTGAGAAATGAAACCAACTAACACCCTCTCTAAGCTATGGAGAGGGTACTTATACTCCTAGTAGCCGCGGCTCATAGTGGGCTTGTGGGCTTTCGATGGGCTTTGGCCCTTTTTCCTATTTAAGGTTCTAAAAACTATCTAAGACCAACGAGCTACATATTTTAGGAGTGACCGAGTCTTTTCTCGGTTCCTAACAATCCCTTAAAAATTAACTACCCACGTTTATATAAATAAACAATCAATTATACAAGGGTCTAAGATCCAACTTGATGTTCTACCATTAACGCAGTTGATCTACTAGAAATGGTAAACTCAAAAAGGTAATTAGCAGGTGATAATCGCCAACATGTGCAACTCTTAGGTTTATGGTGCCAAGGCATCATAATCCAGAATCATAATGTTAAGTAAGCATGTTTCCCCCCATCGTATGACTCGTGTCGAAGGTTTGACCAACCATACTCGATATAAGTCATCCAATAAAAAATTAGTAATTTTACAGTCTCAGGTTTGACCATACGATTGTTATATTACCTTGTTTTGCAAAATTTGCCTAAAACTGATTTAGAGTAAAAATACAAACTCAAGTGATTTCATACTTGGATGGCAAATGACTTGATTTTAAGGGTATGAATATTTTGATAAAAACAAGGTTACCAAAATTGTGTATAAGGAAGCATGCATATAACCTTATAACACTAGTAATTTTAAAACATTTCCATTTTTGTTTTAAAACTTTTTATAAATAGAAATCCCATAAATTTATAAACCACATGCCATTTATAAAATTAGGGTTACCATGTTTACAACATTTCCAAGTATAAGTAATTTTACTACGGATAAGGTTAATTCCCCATGGGAAATAATCAAACCCTAGTAACGGTTACGACATACACTAAATATTGTTAAAATGTTTTTTGTAAAAATGTTTATTCTTGCCTTTTTCCGTCGCGGGTCCCTTTTCGGAAACCACTAAACCCATGTGTTATAGAATGTTGCAAGAAATAACAAGTTTACATATATACCGCAACACGATCTAGCAAAGTGTACATATCAATATATATACAATAAGTATAATCATCGAGTGATTTTAGTCCATATTAATTTCCAAAAATCATTTTTGCATATATATAAGAAAACACATTTATAAATAAGCAAAACATATTCGAACAATTAATCATACTAAAACACGTAGACATTTAATGCACATAATAACACAACCAATATACGCAATCAAACACCAAAATAAGACCCCCAACATGTCGTTGGAATCATCCTAGAATACGTGGTACACATACATCGATTACTCGATTGTAAAAGTCACCACACTTGATGTAAACAAGAAAACTACAAAAGCTGATTGAGCAGAATTTCCGACTTCAGACCACGAGCTGACAACGGAAAAGTCTTCCCCTCTTTTTGCACTAAACATGAAAGTTTTAGCTACTGGAGTTTTGAATTCCCAAAAAAAATATTATGGTCTGACTCCTTACGGTTTGTTGGTAAATCAGTTTTTAGTGAACAAAGGTCAAGCAATCAGCACTTAAAAACAATCAATCACTTATGTAAATTCAAGGTGTATCAAGGTATTAATCATCAAATAAGCAAACCACATTAACAAGAATGCATAATAGTCATATTAAGCTTATTAACCACGAATTATATGCATGTATATGGTTTATCTATTTAAACAAGTAAATAAACATAAATAAGCAAAATAGTGCAAATTATAAACCAAGTTACATAATAAGCGTGTAGGATCGAGCAAAAACCCTAACCATATTTATTTTTCCAGATTTTAGGTGACTCTTAGGAGTCTTTATTTCACAAAATAAAACCCTAATCGGGATCACATATAAAAAGCAAAGAAAATATCACAACTATGCATTTTTAAGCGTTTTTACCCTTTTTTATGTAATTATAAAGCTATATGAACGGCTTGTGATGCCACTGTTGAAAATAGTTATCTATGTAACCCTAATATTACACTAATATTCTGTGAGCTACGCAGCGGAATTAAACACATATAGCAACTATAATTAACATAAAACATAAACGGAAAACGTACCTCTCATAACCAAGCTAGTGAAGAAATAAGAGCTTCTTGAAAATACGCATGTGTATTAAACCATGCGAAACTGAGACCTTTATAGTTGCTAAAATAAGCAACCTCTACGTTTATCCACACTGCACGTTAACCAATATCACCCGAATGCTAGTTCCACGAACCAACAAACGAAGAATACTAGAAGTAGTTAAGCTCAAACTCCTTTCCCATAGAGGAGTTTGTTTCGTTGACCACCAAAGAGAAGAGAGAAGAAGGGATAATCAATATGAGCTAGGGGATCCTCAATTTATACAAGATATAGAGCCCTTAAGTTTACATATCCCACCGATGTGGGATAATATGGTTTTCTCTACTTTTTTAGCCTAGGCCGGTCGAACCAACACCAAACACACCCTTGGTGTTGACGTTTTGACTTTTCTAATATTTATGTATAATTACATCTAATTACACATTAGTTAAAAAGCCTTATAGTTAATTATTCATTAACGAACTAATTAACGACCGTTAGTATTCTATTGTTGGAATATTAATATATATAATAAATATACATTTATATTATTATATACACTAATCGAGTATTAAATACATGTATAATAAATATACGCTTATATTATTATACATATACTAATATAGTGATATCTAAGTGTATACGTGTGTGATCCCCGTAGGCTCACGTATTCCTAGCCGTATAAATATCCATATGACATGAGCATATCCCAACAGCTTACACCCTTTTAACTATACAAAGCTAAATATCGGATTCTCACAATGTAGAATCAACCCAAAACAATCACACTTCTTTTACAAAGATGATAAATGACACTACAACTACCAAATGATGTACACGATACAAAAATGTAATCTTGATTATGTGATGAAGATGCAAAACAAAGTTCCTTCAACTTGATCATCTTTTATGCTTGTTTGGCAATTTCTTCCACGAAGAGAATTACCTACAAATGTGATGACATCAAATAACATCTATTTTATAGCATCGTTTATCCCATGTAATTAACCCATTTTGTATAATTATTGCAAAGAATTGTTTATATTTGAGAATTGCAGTAATTATGAAGTACTTGGTGAATATTAGCAAAAGGCGCGCATTCTAGATCTTAAACGAAGATATTTTGAAGATTACTATTCTGATAACCAATACGCCGTATCCATCAAGGAAGATACGGTGTATATGTGCCTGTACTCACCAAAGACCACAAAGAAACCTGTTCAATACGCCGTATCCAGAAGACCAATACGTCGTATTAGATATATAGTATGTGAATATTCTAGAAGATATCAAACGTGGTCCCTACTCTAAGAAACCCCAATACGCCATATCTAATACCTTGGATACGTCGTATCGACACCGACTCCAGACCCTATAAATACAAAACTCAAAAATGAGTTTTAAGTGTGCTAAATCATATTCTCGATACCTAAACCACAAAAGTTGATATTCAGAGGAGAAAAAGAGCAGAAGATGTTAGGATTAAAAGTCTTCTTGATGTTGTTTGAATTACTGCTGCTCATGTTTGTGTTAATGCTGCTCAGCTGGATTTAGTGCTGCTCGTGAACTTCAAAGAAATTTATGCTAAGTGTGTTCTACTGCGTAATTACTGCTAGTGAATATTAGTACTGCTAGTGAAAATATGCTAAGTGTTTACTCCTGCTAGTACAAAGTTACTACTGCTAGTGAATATTAGTACTGCTCAAGGTTAAGACTGCTTAGAGATAAGTTAATGCTGCTAAGATTAATAAGTTAGTACTGTTTGTTTTATAACTGTTATACATGATGTAAAAATATTATTAAAATTGGTAATTATTAATATTAATATTATAATATTAAATTATGTATATTGATTTTGTATATTAATGTTTTTATAAATTGAATATATAATATTTATATATAAATTTTAAGTATGATATATTAATTTGTTGATATTTTATATTATTATTAATTAATATATTATATTTATTATGTATGTAATTTTTTTTATTAAATTAATGTTTAATAATAATGTTTATTTAACTGATGATGTTAAATTGATGTTTTTAAATTAAAAGTGATTAATTATTAAATTTTATTATTATTATTTAATGTATTAATGTATTTTTAATTAATTATTTATAATTATAAATTTTTTATAATTATATGATGATTAATAATATAAGTTATATATGAAATGATTTTAAATTAATAATAATAATTTTTTAATATATAGATTTTGAAATGAAGCTTTATTATATATTTTTATTATAATAATGTTATACATGGTATATATTTTAATTATTATTAATTTTAATATTCAATATGCTAATTTGTTATTATAATTGTATATAATATATTTTAATTGTTACTAAATGTTTATTATAAAATAATTTATGATTATTAATGTATTTTTTGATTAATTATTAAATTGTTATAATTGGATTTTTATTTATAATATTTATAATTACTACTTTCTGTAATGTAAAAAATTGATATGAAAATGTTTGTATGATATAATTTTTTATGATTGATATATGATTCTTTATTTACTTTATTATTATTATATGTATTATGTTATATTAATTATTAATAAATGATATGAATTATTATATGAATATATATAAATATAATTAATTATATATAATTATTTATTACATATTTTTTGTATGAATTGTTTTATATATGATTGAATATTAATTTAGATTTAATAATTTATTTTAAATGATTACTAATTTTTAAATTTAATAATAAATGTATGATATAATTATATTAGAATTTTGATTTTCAATGTCATTTGATTAATATTAATTTATTTATATTATATAATTTGAATAAATATATTTGAATATTTGTAATTTGTATATTTATTAAAATATAATAATTTATATTAATGTTTTATTATTATTTAATATTTTGTTGTTATTATAATAATATTAATGAAATTTTTAAATATTGTGTTTATATAGTTTATTGTATTTAATAAATATAAATATATAAATAATATAATAATGTTAATATGTATTAAATTTATTTATGAAAAATTGATTATAATGTATATATATGTTTGATGATGTAATTATTTTGAATTAATTGTTTTGAGTGTATTGTTGAAATTATAAATAAAAATGTTAATTATAAATGTTATATTTGTTATAATATGTTATATTATGTGAATTAGTGTTGATATAAATCCCTTATAGATATCATAAATATGAAAGTAATGATATAATTATTTATCTTATAATGAATTTATATGATATATTATTATTATCTTTATTTAATTATAATATAATATAATTTAAATTAAATGTTATGTTAGGAATGTTAATGTATTTATTAATAATTTATTATTTTGTGTAAAATTTATGATAATTGTTTTAAATGAATTATATATTATAAATTACTTATTATGTTAATATATTTTTAAATTAATGATGTAATAAATGAAAATGTTTGAATTAATTATTAAAGATTATTTAATATATTATAATTTATAATTGATTTAGAATAAATAATTATTTAATATGTTAGTGTATATTTGATTTTATTATTAATATGTAATTTATATTATGTTTATATTATTATTGATAATGATGTAGAATTGTAATTTATATATTTTGTAAAAATTATTTAAAATAATGTTATGATTTTCAAAGAAATGAATGTAACGTGATTGTATTATAAATATATATTAATATGTATTAATTTAATTATTTATGATGTATTATGTATTTATATAAAATTATGGATTATATTATGATATTAAATAATTAAATATCTCAGATATGTATTTGTTATTTGCTATATTAAATAAATTATGTATAAAAATTATAAATGAAATTATAAATTTGTAAATATTATATATAAAAATTTAATAACATGATAATGTTATTGTAAATAATTGATATAAATTTAAAATATAATGTATAAAGATTGATATATTAAAATGTATAAAATTATGTAAATAATATATTTAATTAATTTTATTATTAACTTTTTAAATGTATTATAATATTATGAATATTTAAATATTTATTTTATTTTTGATATGATAATTTTAAAAAAATTTATTAATAATTTTAAAATATATATTTTTATGATTATGATTAAAATTATAAAAATTTATATTTATATTATATATTCATTTAAATAACTTAATATTATATATTTATAAAATAATTTAATTAATTATAATAATGTATTATTTTAGATAATTTAAAAATATATATATATATGTAAATATTATGTAAATTACTGTGATTTAATAAAATAATAAATGTACCCCCCCCCCCCCCCCGAATGAAAATATTAATATGTGTGTATAAATCTTATTATATTAATATATGTAATATAATATGTTAAAAATTTTATGGAATTATTGGATATATTTTATTAAATGAATATTGAATTTATAATGGATAATATTAATTTTAATATATATGATATGTATGGTTATTATTTATTGTAAATGATGGTATAAAAAATATAATTATATAATGTAAAGTTATTAATATAAATTATGAATATATAAAATTAATTATATGCATAATATAATTTATATATATATATAAAATAAGGATGATTTGTAATAATGATAAAATAATAAATTATTCAATGAAATAATAAATTTATAATTTAAATTAAAATGTTGAATTATAAAACACTGTATGTTAAGCATCATAATTATTTTATAAATAATTAATAAATTGTATATTTTAATAATATAATTATATGAATTTAAAATAATTTTATAATTATTGTTATAAAATAAATTGATATTGAAAATATAATATAATTATATATGATGTATGAAATATGATATGATTTATAGTATAATATATTGATTAAATAATATCTAATTTATAGAAATTTTATAATAATGTAAACTATTATGAACTTGATTATTTAATGTATATAAAAAATAATTATGAAATAATAATTGTTAATAATTATAATTGATGATTTTATTTATAAATTGATATGAAATAGTATGATGTTAATATAAATATATTAATGTAATAATAAAATTATGATAATATAAATATTATTGATATTAAAATATATATAAAAATATTATTATATAACTTATGAATTATAAATTTATGATGATAAAATAATAATTGGTAATAATTATAAATTAAATTAATATATTAAATTAAATAAAATGAAATAATAATAAAATATAATTAAATATAAATATTGTTATTTAAAGGATGTAATTAAGTGAATGTTATGAAAAAAAATAATAATATATAATGTTAATTTGATTTAAATATTTATAATATTATGAAATATAATTATTAATTATAAAGTAAAGATGAATGTAATTTGTATAATATGATTTTAAATATATTAATAAATTTAATTGATATAAATTTGATTAATTTGATTATATGTATATTAATTTGATAAAATATGATATAAAATATAAATGTATATGAATAATTGTATGAAAAATGTATTAAATAAATAATTTATTGTATGTTAAAATATTAAAATTAATATTATTATTTTTAAAATAATTTATGACAAAAAATTTTTAATTAGTATAAATAATGCATATAATTGATAATATTAAAATTTTATTATGTATTATTGAATATATTTGATATTGATTAAATAAGGTTATATTTTGATAATTTATAATGATATGAATAATATTATTATAATGAATACTGATGGATAAAAAATTACTGTTAATAAATATGATAATTATTGAATATTAATTGATATGTATTAAGTTATTTGTTTAATTAGAAAAGGATTATGGTTACTTAGGAAAGTATTTGTAAGCCGACATAGGGCTCCTTGGTTATTAAAAAAAAGAGGTCCCTAGGGATAGAGTTTTGATATATAACTAGACATATAATTCATAGCTTCAAGGTCTTTGTAACCCTAATACTTTAAGAATATTCGTATTATTATCATTAATAATATTAGATCTTATTTGTTGAATTGTATGTTCATTGAATTACTGTTTCATTGATAATTCTTCTTAATATTAAAGATTAGATTCCGTATAATCTTTAATACATTCAAACACAGTTTCTACTATAGTTGTGATAGATTTATCTAATATAACTAAACCTTAAACAAGCTTAAGGAATTCGATCTATTGAAGTGGGATCAACAGAAGAGGTCTTGCAACGCATTCCAATCCATAGGAGACAACGTGTAATTTCTTTTACTTTTGTAATCATTTAATTTTTGGTATCATTCGTTAACTCGGTTAGTTTACCTTGGCTAAGCCATTACTCTTGTATTATTTATGATGTTTGAAGGCTAATACCTTCGGGTATTAGCCATTATTATGAAGATCTGAATGTTTGGTTTTGTTTATATCTCGATTGCTTAATTTATCGTTGTATGCTTGTTTATGTTTATCAATTTACACTTGTTTACGTTGTTTTATATGCGACCTATCATTCAACTGGATCTAGTGATACGGACCAAGTAATCTAGATGACGGGATAACTCTCCATATAGTAATTTATACATCTAGAATAACAGGATCACAAATATTGTCCTGCTAAATCCGTGCTAAGATACGCTTGTGGGTTAACTAGATTTCGGATATTGCCTTTAGTTTATTGAATAAGTTGACTAGCAGGTGAACCTAGATAATTCAACAAATAACGTTCTGATTCCATTGGATAGTTGGACAAGTTGACTACTAGAGTATAAATTGTCATTAAGTAGTAAGTGGGTAAAGTCTCTATGAGCTAGGGTTTAATAAGATCACCATTGCTTTAATCTCTAAGATAGATTATAATCAGCAAATAAGGATGCTTTAATTGTGACAGAATTAATGTGTCTTGCTCATAGGAAGAAGTCCAGTCTAAGTCTAAGAATGATATACCACATCTGAGATATGTATTCTTTGCACTGCAATAAACAACCCACTTCTAATCGGATTAATGATGGCTAATACAGTTTTTATCATAATAGGCTTCGAACCCTCTTTTATATTTATAGTTAATTTGCTTGCGTGGGTTAAAGTGTCTTGAATTGATTTTAGTCACCACCAAACCCGTGTCAGTCTCTCAGGCTGAAAACCCCCCTTTACCTGTTAGAATTAGGATTAGAACTAACATAGGATTAGCATTGGTTTGATTTAGATTAGAATTAACTTAGATTAGACAACCAAAATATTAATGAATTGAGAGATTTAACCTCGCTTCAGGTGTTCAACACCCTACTTACCACGAATCTACCACCGACCGGGTACACTGCCTGTTAAAGTATTGTTTTTGGTTAAGTAGGCAAAATATAAATTTAAAACTTGAATCATAAAAATATACACCACACAACGACACATCAAGTTTTTGGCGCCGTTGTCGGGGAGTGAAAATTAATCTTGATTTTTATTTTATATTTTGGTTTTTAACATTAGATATAACCCTTAGGAGTAGTGTAAATTAGATTAGTATATATTTTTGTATATTCTGTATATTCTGTATATTTGTTAGTTTAATTGTTCGCTAACGTATTTAATTATTTTCCTAATACACTGTTCTGGTCGATAACTCGATACGGCGTATCCACTACCATTAGATACGGCGTATCCAACTTTCTGTCCAATACAGCGTATTTGTTTAAAATATTAATACGACGTATTCACTTCTATTGAATACGGTGTATCGATCATCTGATAAAATTCTTTTCCACTCTCGAACTTAAAGCTCAAAAATTTTTAACACCCTTCTCCCGCTGGTTCTACTGATAAATTTTCTTGTTATTTTTTAGTTAAGAATGACAAAGGTAATCAAAGGGGAGTTCGAGAAACTTGAGGATCTTAACGACAAAGATGTTTTGCCCACTTGTGGTACATCACTTAAAGTTTTCAACAATGAATTCAACCGGATGAGCGGAATGGATGATGATTTGGAACATGAAGCTGATGATGATATGGGATATGATCCATCTGATATTGCATTTACTGAATGGTTAGGGTCAAAAAATTTAACTACTAGACGATGGATCATTATACAAAGAAAGCGTTATGGATTTACTGGATTAGAGGAGATGATGAAGTTGAGCTCACCAATGAAGAATCTTTTGATAATGAAGATGAAGTTGCTGAAGTCTTTAGGATCGACACTAATATATTTGATTTTGAGATGCCTATGTGCAAGGCCTTTAAAGAATTTAACTATCTTTTGCAAATCGATCCAGACTTACTTACTAAGGACATTGAGGGATTCAAAACATATGAAGAATATAAGGATGATTGGATCTATGAATGGAACAGAGATATACCATGGGTTGATGAGAAACCATAGACTGACAGTGGAGTTTGGACTGAACCCACACTAGTTAAGCATTATTGTAAACCCTTTAATTATAAAACTGGATGTTCGGAATGGCCAACATGTAGTTGGAAGAATGATGGATACTGTAATGGAGGAAACTTACCTGGAGCTTACATAGTTGGAAACTCGCTCCATTACTAAGATTATGAATGGTACAAAGCATTAATGGATAGCGAGCTAAAAGAACAAGCTTTAAGGAATAAGGCTATCATGGAAGGCTCAATCAGTGATGACGAATCAAGCAATGATGGTTGGAGAAGATGGGAAAGCCATGAAATTACCTACCATGATCACAATGAAATAGAATATAAGAATGAAACTTGTGATGAAAGACAAGAGTTATGTGAAGCTTACAAATTGCTAGTGTATAATATAAGAAAATTCAAGATGATCAAGTATTCATTCGGACAAGACGAAGAGTATGTTGTTATTAAAGAAGATGAATACGACGATTTGGTAAGAACAAGCGATGATGCATGCCGAGCATACCAGGAAATATTTCATATAACGGACAAAGGATAGATGGTAACTAGAGCTGAATGAAGAGAAGCTGAAGAAAAGTCTAACTTAAAGACTTCATTGTAAACAAAAGTGCTTCCCGGGAGACAACCCGGAATGTTATTTAATTTTATCGAGTATGTCTTCCTAGACATCAATACGGCGTATCCGCTCCATACCATACGGCGTATTGATTGTCTGGACGTTATCAGTCTTTACTTTTTATGCACTTTAAAAACATTATTGTCAGTTCTGGCAATACGGCGTATTCATGCACATGATACGGCGTATTCACCAGACTGACTTGTATTTAGTTTGTTTAGTTTAGTTTAAATTAACTGTAGATACCAAGATAGGATTTTGCATGTTTTTCCTATTTTTACACAGGACCTCGTAAAAGAAATATCGACGAATATTGGTGGAGAATTTACAAATTTAGAGATCTTGAAGTGTTGGAGTCTTGAAACTTCAAGGCGGCTTTTTAACACACAATCTTGCTAATAAACTCAACATGGAGAATCTACCGAGCAAATATCAGGGGAGTTTCTGTAACAACCAGAGTTTTACGATGCGTATGACGATCGCGAATTCGACATCATAATTATTATTTTATAAGTTCATGAGAACGAACGTCGACATTTAAAATTTTAATTGTCGAGAATAATTATTTTCGTATTTTATTACAAACGGAATTTAGAATATTTTTTTTGACGTTTCGCGAGTCAACGTTTGACCGCGCGATCGTTAAACGTTTTAAGCATCCTAAAAATTTACGACGCGTCTCGTTATTATTTTTGAGATCATAAATTATTATTTTATGAACCATGTCATCCTTGTTCCTCGACCTTGGCCGAAACTCGCGTTTAATGTTCACAATTTATTTAAATGGAGACAAGTTAGCCGACGCCTAGACACACACACACTCTAAACATTTGATTTTCCAATGCATAATCATTACAAGGTTACTTCTAAGGTTGGTATAAAACTCCCTTATATATACAAGAAAAGAAACACCTAATTCAAAATTGTTTCTCTCCTTCTTTGTCTCTTGGGTTTGGCCGGATATACACCACCACCTACAAACACCATTTTCAAATTTTGATCTTGAAATCCCATCCTATATTATCCAAATGATGATTTAAACCAAGAAAGGACCAAGTTTTAGTGGTTTCTTGCCCTCCCTTTTCCTCATTTGTGCTCGTCGAACCCCATCAAAGCAAACACCCTTGCCATTTGATTTTTCCAACTATCAAAAATAGTTTAGGTGATGATGTCTTAATCATCCATGAAAAAATGCACATGCAATAAGGTTTAAGCATGTTTGAGTTTTGAATGAAATAAGGAGGATTTGATCTAATTTAATGTTAAAGGCTAGTGGGAAAATGATTATGAAAGGTTGTGTGTAAGATTTTAATTGCAAAAAGGTTAAGGTTTTGGTGATTTGGTTGGTTCGAACCACGGCCAAGAAAAAGGAACAAGGAGAGTCTGAGTTTTTGAGTCCGATCTTGCTTCGTATAGCATTGTAAGTGCTCAATTTACTAGTTTACTAGTTGTTTTCGCGATTTGATTTGTTATCGCTTATTGATGTGATAAAATCCAAGGGATCTTGCATTGTCTAGTTAGATTTTGTTATTGGTTGATTGAGCGAGTTGAATATTGATTATAGGCCATTTTAGATGTGCCGTGAATGAGTTTTTGGGTCAAAAATGAATTGTGGCATGTTTTATAACGTGTAAGTTTTGGGCAGAAACTTTGGCACGGAAAACGAGGATCGAGGTTTTGCAAAATTTGATTTTTGATTGAAAAATATGATAGAGCTTACTTAGACGATCGTTTTGATATAAAATGGAGCTTCTAACTCCTAATAACGAAGAATCTAGAGCAAAACGAGTTATACATTTTAAGTGAAAAAATTCAGCACTTTTGGTAATTATTAAATGCTGGCAGATTCAAAAACGTCCGATTTGAGCACTTCGAGACCGTTTATAAGACTTTCGCGAAGCATGAAAGTTGTTCGGAACATCATTTTACTTTGCCGCGAGGTTTGCTAGTTTTAAAATCGCTTAATAACGGGTCAAAACTAAAAGTCAATTTCTGCACTTTATTAAAAATATATTAAGTTCCCAGCAGAATCTTGCAGTGGCATTTTGGTCATTTTTCTTCGAGTTTCAGGACTCGGTTAAATCTAAAAATTTGTCTGGAACGTCGTTTTGCAAAAAATATCTTTAGAGTCTGATGTCGTTAAAATGTGATATATTAGGTCGTTTGTGGACATATCTAGCAAGTATATATAAAAATATATATATATAAATATGATAGATATAAATATATAATATAAAATATATATATATATATATTATAAATTATAAAAGGTCAAATAAAAGTCCAACGTTGACTTTTGAAGTCAACAGGTGAATGTGAGACTTGTTGGGTGTTTATAAAAAATAATAAGACTTATGTATAAATAGAGTATAACATTTTAAGACTTAACACTTGTTACGACGAAGAAGAATTTTAAAAAAAGTAACTTTTAGTAATGATTCTGGAATATAATACCGATACGAAAAATGATACCAATTTGAACGCCGAAAGTATCGAAGAAATAATATATATTGTTTATAAATATAATTAGATGTCGGACAAACTAAGAAATGATAACTTTTCCGAAAATAGCAACTTCTAAAAATAGAAAGTTTTCCAAAAATAGAAAGTTTCTATAGAGTATCGAACGTCGAGTAAAAGAAAGATTGTAACTCATGTTATGGGGGTTTTAGGATCTTTTAGGACGCCGCAAGAGGATTTCTCATCACATGTGTATGTATATCTATATCGTTTTAATAGTTGCGTTGTACGCACTATTCGATCGTACTTTATCGTATAGTAATCGGGCGACATAAATTATGAGGTCGCGGTTGAGTTCGTTGTTGAACATCTTGATTGTTTCGTTATCTTATCTTCAGCTTAGATCAAGGTGTGTTTAAGAGCCTACGCTATTGAAAACTGTTTTAAAATGTTATAAAAACCACTAGGGGTTACATGCTTGTTTTTGAAAAGTGAACGCAATGTTTTTTGATATGTTATAAGATCCCATTCTATGAGTTTAGTGCCTTTGACTGTATACTCGTTAATTACAGAGGAGGTAAATGCTTCATGCAAAATAAATAGATCATTTTGGATTGACAGCCCCTATCCGGGGTATGAAATCCTAATGTGAACACCCTGTAACAGTACATTTGGTTATTGAGAAAGGGGTGTGGCCTACTACCCTGTTCACTATGTTATCTAAAATGATAATGTGTATAAGGTTCGTAAACGAGGCTCATGCAAGATGAAATGTTGTGTGTCTTGCCCAGCTAGCAAGTCATGTGTGTTTTGGGAACCAAATATTCGCGTTCTGATTGTATGTTTTGTAAACCCATGAATTCACTCAACATTGTTGACATTTTTAAGGCATGTATCTCAGGATTGGTGCTATTGAAGGCTTGGATGGAACAAACGAAGATATCAAAGACTGTTTCATGAATTAAATGTATGTTTAAATAAAAAAATGATGCTTTGGAAAAGAAGTCGTGTCATGACTTTTTGAAATAAAGTTTTTAAGTTAATTTGGGACCTTGTAACTCTGATGTTCTTCACATAAATAAAAATAATTTTTGTTTTATAAACGTATCATTGAATGTTTACTGGGACTCGTGTGCATGTATTCATAATTAGACCCCCTAAAATGTTGTATTCCTTGCGTACGTATTTTTGGGGGTGTATAGAGTGGTACCAGAGCAACGGAATTGTAGCGACTAAGTCTTTTTTTACAAAACTTGGACTACAACAATTTTTGGGAAAAATTTTCATATGAGCCCTTTCAAACCGTTGTCCGATATCCTCGCGGCAGTGATTTGTACTCATGATCATTGAAAAGCTAATGAGATGCTTGCTTGCAATATTATGTGCATGACAATGGGATACACTGTGATACAATAGGTCGATTATATAAGAAAATATACGCACCCATTCTATGATGTATGGTCATATATTAAATAAATAAATAAAAAGAAAAAGATTAAATATATATATATTATATAATATATATATATATAAATATAATATAAGATATATATATATAACTTGGAATTTGCTTTATTACGTAAAATTTAATTTTCACTATCATTTGATGCGATTAATGAAAACATGCACTAATATATTAAGATATAAATTTACATATGATTAAAAATATGTATGTATGGTTACTAAAATAAGTATTTATTTTCTTTGATAGTATCATGGCGAGACCTTTGTCACGACCGTGATGTTAGACATCTCTATGGATGAGCCAGAGCCGCATCCCGCTACGACCTCATTCGCGCTCGTGGACCGCTGACCAGGGTAACGTTTATCCGATAAACCCAAACAACAACAATGGATGGATTGAGGTAGATGTGCCATTACTGGGAGAGTTAGGAGCTGAGGCCGACGGGCTGATGATTGGCTTATGTAGTTTGATGAATTGGCTGAGCCCGATAGTGGAGATGGTAGTGACGCACTAATCGCCCTATTATTGATATAGAGAGGACATGGCCATGCTATATTGTGATGTGATTTTAGTTATGATGACTTTTGAGGGATTTCGAGGGTGAGGAGGAAGGTTTGGGGAGTGAACGAGGAGTGGTTGATGCACCCGTAACACCACCTTCGATGCCAGTTGTGCCCTCACTGAGTACTTATGAGGTAGGAGGTCCATCAACTGCTACTACTCAGGGACAGTCTTTTACCCTCCCAGCACCTGGATTTCCTGTACCTCCGTCAGTGATTAAGGAATTGAGTACCCGCATGGGTAACCTGGAGTACGTACATGGACAGCTTGTAAAGAATGTGATCCAGGTGAGCGATGTTGAGGTGGAGGACGGCATTACTATTAGGGAGATTGGCCCCAAGGTTTCTGCTGTAGAGGGACAGGTGCAGGTTATGGCATCAGAGATGGTTAAGGCCGTGGGTAGACTCGAGCAGGTAGGTACTCAGGTGGAGCAGGGTTAGCAGACTGTAACCCAACGAGATCAGCCGACTTTGCAGGCCGTTATGCAGCAGAGAGATGTGCAGATTCAGCAGTTGCAGACTATGGTTTCTGAGATAAGCAGCCGTGAGAGCACATTGATGCAGTGCATTCTTGGGATGGATAGACGTCTTGCTGATCTGCAGAGGAGACCACCAGGACCTCAGTAGTCCTATTGGTTATTTATTTTGATTTTTGGTTAGATTATGACCATTTGTATAGTCACTAAACTGCTAGTGTCAGTTAGTAAGGTCATGCTGTCGGGTGCATTTTGTTTTTGTAAACACCGCAGCCATTTAGATATGTTAGGATTCTTGTATTAGAAGCTTAAAAATCATCATGATTGGATGTATCGGTCTTGGAACCGAAGGTTGTAACTTTTGGGGGAATTTTGGTTGTACGTGTACTACCTCAGCATTATTGTTATTATTATGGTCATGAAAAGATTATGGTTATCTTTGGTTACAAGCTTTGTGTGATTGTGGGTATTGTTGCCCTTGAGTGTTAAATGATTCCGGTTGGTGAATCCCTCGTACGTGTATGATACTTGCTTGCATAGTCCATGAGTGGTGGTATGTGCTTAATTACACATACCTTTTACCTATTAAAGCAAGCCTAAATGACCAAAAACAGACATAAAATGCCAAATATATGCTTGTTTTGCTTTATATACTGTGCAGGTATCGGATATTCGCTAAAGGACAAAAATAAAGCCAAAACTGACAAAACCGAGCACAAGAATAGAAAGAGCGTGAAAAGTCAAAGTCCAAGTCAAAGTCAAAGTCAAAATTAAAGATCGAAGCCAAGGACGTGTGCATCTTAAATGGACCAACCCGCACCTATTTAAACGGTCGGGCCAGCCCATTAAGCCCTTATCTATAAACTTTATAAATTTAAAAAGGCCAAAGTCCAATCAATACTAACCAGCCCAAATTATAAGCCCAAACCCATTAAACCTTAACACCCGTTAGTCCAATACCCTTTAAAACTCTTTTACAGTTAGTCCTTAAGGACTAACACTGCTAGTCCTTAGGATTTACACATTTAGCCCCTACATCTATTTACCCTTTACACCACTCATCCTTAACCGCCTAACACCCGTCACAAATTAAATGAACAGTACCTTAAACCCTTTTCCCGCCAACACTATTCATCATCCCTGTCACTCTCACCTCGACCTTTGCACCCTAAATAAACCCATCACTTTCCCACCTTGCCCCACACCATAAACTACTAATTCCACCTTGGCAATCCTCTCATTTCTCATTCGTTGATGAAACAAGGACCAAAATCACGGGCTTAGATGATAGAACTTGGTGAACAAGATTTTTGGATAGCTTGGATGAGATTTTGAAGGCACTCACACAAGAAGCACACTTCTCTTTCATCTTACAGAAGAAACACACTTTGAAGAGCCCAAGACTTGAAGATTTTTCTATAAATAGGGACCTTGTAAGCCTTTGAAGGCATCTAGTTTTACAGCTTATTTTAGTTTACTTTTTAGATTATTGCATTTTTTTAAGTCTTGTAATGTTTTTCTAAGTTTAATGAAAAGTTGAGGTTTTTTTGTTTAAATTTTGTGTTTTTTTAAAGTTCATGTTCCACTTTTGTTATCATTCGTTAACTCAATTAGTTTACCTTGGCTAAATAATAGCTTTTGTATTTATTATGACATTTGAAGGCACCTTCGGGTATTAGCCATTATTATGAAGATCTGAATGTTTGGTATTTTTTATCTCGATTTCTTGATTTATCGTTGAATGCTTGTTTATGTTTATAAATTTATACTTGTTTACGCTCTTTTGTATGCGACCTATCATTCAACTGGATCTAGTAATACGGACCAAGTAAATCTAGAGCCTGGGATAGCTCTACATATAGTAATTTATACATCTAGTATAACACCCCCATTTTTTTACATATAGCAACGGAAACTAATCTGGGGTCTATTACTTCATAGTACAACAGTCATAATCATAGAAAATGACTCGTAAAGAGACGTTTTTGGAAAATTTAGTTATCATTCATTTATTCATCAGAGTTTTTACAAAAAGAGAGATCCCAAAATCTAGAAACATAAAGTTTGAATGATAACAGTTTAACCATCTTCAAGTCTGTGCCACTTCGTGCCATAAGTTGCTCAATTACCTAAGATAAACATGCTAAAAAGATCAACACAATGGTTGAGTGAAATTCATAGGTTTATGATAAACAGTTTGAATACAAGTCATCATAACAGTGGGTTACGTTGTTATACACCCATAATAGTAATAATTGCAATGTAGGTACAATTATTATAGAAAACAATATTATTGCCCTAAGCTCATGACACCGAAGCCTTGAGATAATCAATAATCACAAGTAGTTGCCCCAACGGGTGCCTTTGCCAAACACCCGCATAGTTTATTCAAATGAAGTACGTTTGGTTACCAAAAGTACAAGTATACCAACGGGGGAGTTCAGTCCCAAATAGATATATTCACAACATTCGCGCTTACTCCGAAGAGCAATTAACGGTTTATGATAGTGGGGTCTTAATGGCAAAAGTAGGGACTTAGGAAATAATGCATCAGGATAGCATACAGTTAGAAAAACACTTGTATTCATGGTTTATAGCATGTATCCCCCTGCGGGTCTGTATTGAAACATTTCAAAGATTTAAAATGTGAGGCTATGAACTCACCTTAACAGGGAAATCTGATTGATGGCAAAAGTATATCAAATGAAAGTAACGGCCTCGTCACGCAACCTGGGGTAATATGTCAAGTCTTAGTTTGATTGTTTATGTTTCAAAACTTCATAAAGTTTAATCATACATATTACTTTGATTTAGTAATTTATGGAAATATTGTATCACTGTTCGGGCTATCATAATTCAGAGGTCATGCAGTAAACGTTTGAGAAAAAAACCAGACACTTTAATTGTAAATTCCAGCCAACTTCTGTCAAAACGTATACCCAAAATGAAACCCCTCACATGAAAATTCCCTAGTAACGTGTTCGATAAGATTTTTAAGTTTTTTTTTTCAAAGCTAGTAACGTAATTGTTTTATAATGCGTCGATCGATGATTAATAACGACAAATGTGTCGGGTTTTAATAAAATCAAGTTTTATAATATTTTTATATATTTTTATAATTTATATAAATAATATTTGAATATGCTTATATTTTTAAGAATGCAAAAATGGCAATATATATCCTTGATTTATATACTTTTACAAAGTTAGTCCTTTATATATAAAGTATTTATAACTTAAACCTTTAACTTTAAAACTTGGCAAAACAGCCCCTCATAGTTATAACTTTGGAATAATGACATTTTCAGCCCAAAACTATAAAATTTCAGAAATTTACAATATATACCCTTGTGCATGAAAACATTTGCATTTTTAGTCCAAAATTCATAATTTTGATTTTTTTTTTTCAATATAGAAAGTAATTTGCAGGTTATAGCTTATTAAAATAAGTTAGGATAAATAACTTTTACGAGCTTATAGCTTATCAAAATAGCTTTTGAACTTAATGATCAAAAATGGGTACGTTTGGTTTAGGAAAACCAAAACGCATGGGTTTGTGATTCAAGGGCTTAAACAAGAGTTAACATATGATCTTAAATGCCTTATGAAAGATTTAAAATAGATTATGAGCTTATGGAACAAGTTTTTAAGCTTACTTGAGCTTATATGGGTCGTATGAGCTTATTTGGATTTGTACGCCTGGAAACGACTTCAAGGGCTTCCTTCTTTTGATTCTTGGCTTCAAATTTACTGAGTTCTTCCTTCTTTGATCTTCCTTATTCTTGTTTAGAGCTCCATTTGAGTGGTGATGAGTTTTTGAGGTGTGATTGAAAGAATGGGGGTCTTGGCTATTTATAGTGTGCGAACCACTCTTGGTGACCAAGTATACTTGGAGTAGTGGCCAAGGCTTGTAGGTAATGACTAAGGGCAGCTATAGGGTGAGTATTGAGGGCTAGGAAGGTAGCTATGTAAGGTGTGGGATGGTTGGAGGGTGCGGCATACAAAGGAGGTGACAAGGATGTTTTAACTTGGTGATCAAGTGTTGTAGCAAGCAAGGAGGCAAGGAGGTGAGTTAGGGTGGTGTCATGGTGATGTTAGGGTGCTAGTTTAAGGTGCTTGAGGTGCTTACTTGTTTTAAAATGGGTTTTAAAATGAAAATATAGGTGTCGGGTTTAATAGGGTTTCGGGTTAGGGTTTTTGGATTTTAAAACGTGTATTGTGAAGTGAAATGGAGGGAAAACATGATTTAAATGTTGTGCATTAAGAGCTTGTAACTTGTGCTTAAGTAGTGGTAAGAATCCTTAAGAAAAATGGAGGGAAAATGACTATTTTGAATATCATGCTTAATTGATTTGTACTTTAGGCATTAAGGACTTATACATTGATTACTTGTACACTTTCCTTGGAAGTTTGTACATTTATTTTATATGTAAACATTACATATAATTAGGGTTTTGATATAAATGTTAACGTATAATGCCTGTTTTGAAATAACG
Organism: Tanacetum coccineum; assembly: GCA_026074375.1. Lineage (NCBI taxonomy): Eukaryota > Viridiplantae > Streptophyta > Magnoliopsida > Asterales > Asteraceae > Tanacetum > Tanacetum coccineum. The sequence continues at coordinate 21,640 of BQNB010072832.1, forward strand.
TTGTAAATGGCACGTTAAATAGATAATGTATATGGTAAAAATGATATTAGGAAATAGACTTGACATATTAGGATGTTTACATGATATAAACATAGATATAGAAGGCATTGGTTGTTGCGTGAGCTCGTTTACTTTAGTTATGTAAACTACGTTACATAATAGAATAAAGCAAAATTTTCCCTGTAAAAAGGTGGTATATATAGATGTTACATTGCATCTAATTTAATAGATGGATAATTTTATTGATGAAAATTGTTGGTTGTTATAGTCCCTCAACCTTAAATAAATCTCGTCCTGAGATTTAGTTGGACTTTGAAGTGATGTTGGAAAATAGATGTGGATATTTGGCACGAATTTCATCTTCGCGTTCCCACGTAAATTCTGGTCCTCTTTTAGAGTTCCATCTTACTTTGACTATAGGAATACGACTTTGTCTTAGTTGCTTGACTTCTCGATCCATAATTTCTACTGGTTCTTCCACAAAGTTGAGTTTGTCATCAAGCCAAAGTTCTTTTATTGGAATGACAAGGGATTCGTCAGATAAGCATTTCTTTAGATTAGAAACGTGGAAAGTATTGTGGACATTTCTGAGTTCTTCAAGAAGTTCAAGTTTATATGCCACTGGACCGACTCTTTTAAGAATCTTAAATGGTCCAATTTGTAATTTAATTAAACCGGGGATTAAGCTTTCCAAAATGAATGACACCTTTTTGAGGTGATACTTTCAACATAACACGATCTCCAACTTGAAATTCTAAAGGCTTTCGCCTTACATTGGCGTAACTTCTTTGCCGATCTCTTGCAGCTTGCAAGCGTTGTCGAATTTGCACTATCTTTTCAGTGGTTTCATGAATTATTTCTGGTCCCGTGAGTTGAACATCTCCAACTTCGGTCCAGCAAACAGGTGATCTGCACTTTCGACCATAAAGTGCCTCAAATGGTGCTGCCTTAATACTGGCATGGTAACTGTTATTGTAAGAAAATTCCACTAATGGTAAGTGTGTTTCCCATCCTTTTCCAAAATCTATAACACAGGCTCGAAGCATGTCTTCGAGTGTTTGAATGGTTCTTTCACTTTGTCTATCGGTTTCGGGATGATATGTCATACTCATGTCTAATTAAGTACCCAAAGCACTTTGTAATGATTGCCAGAATATGGATGTGAAGTGACTGTCACGATCCGAGATGATAGATATTGGCACTCCATGTCGGGAGACTATTTCCTTTATGTACAATCTTGTAGGGTTTCCATACTATCTGTCTCTCGGGTAGGGATGAAATGTGCGGATTTTGTAAGGCGGTCGATAATGACCCAGATTGTGTCATGTCCGTTTGAGGTTTTGGGTAGTTTTGTGACGAAATCCATCGTTATTCTCTCCCATTTCCATGTAGGAATCTTTGTATCAGCAAGCCGAATGGCTTCTAACATTCAGCTTTAACTCTAGAGCATGTTAAACACTTGCCAACATATTCAGCAATAATTGCCTTCATGTTAGGCCACCAATAAAGTTTCTTTAGATCCTGATACATCTTGTCAGAACCTGGGTGAATGGAATACTTTGATTTATGGGACTCATGCATGATCAAGTCCCTCAGATTACTAAAGAGTGGTAACCAACTTCGATTCTTGATACATCAGGTTCCATCAGGACGTATTTCAAATGCTTTGTCCATTCCTCGTAAGTTTTCAGCCTTGATGTTTTCTTCCTTGATTGTCTCAGTTTGAGTTTTGAGAATCTGTGATGGTAATTTTGGATGAATGGTTATGACTAATGATCTAACTCAGAGTGATTTGATTCCGGCTTAAGGCATCTGCCACAACATTTGCCTTTCCAGGATGGTAACGAATCTCACAATCATAATCTGCGAGCAATTCTAACCAATGGCGTTGTCTCATGTTCAACATATTTATATAATGCTCCCCCCCCCCCGGCTCTGCTGAATACTTTATGATGCAAGTGAACACAGTACACTTTGTACCGTATAGATAGTGTCTCTAAATTTTAAGAGCGAACACTACTGCTCCTAATTCGAGATCATGAGTGGTATAGTTTTCTTCATGAGGTTTGAGTTGTCGGGATGCATATGCAATAACCTTTTCCCTTTGCATTAATACAGCTCCCAATCCTTGAAGTGATGCATCACAGTAAACAACAAAATCGTTGTTTCCTTCTGGTAATGCTAAGATTGGAGCTTCACAAAGCTTCTGGTTTAGCAGTTGGGAAAGCTGTCTCTTGGTCTTCGCCCTAGATATACTTCTTGTTTTTATGGGTTAATTCAGTCAAAGACTTTGCAATCTTTGAAAAATCCTTGATAAATCTCTGATAGTAGCCGGCAAGTCCTAAGAATTGACGTATTTATGTGGGTGTAGTAGGAGATGCTCAATTCTTAACTGCTTCAATCTTTGCAGGGTCAACATAAAGTCCTTGACTATCAATTAAGTGTCCAAGAAATTATACGATATTGATCCAGAATTCACACTTAGAGAACTTGGCATATAATTTCTCTTTTCTGAGTAATTCCAAGATTATTCTCAGATGATCTACGTGTTTTTCTTTGTTACGAGAGTAGTTGAGAATATCATCAATAAATATTATCACAAATTTATCCAAGTATGGTTTGCACACACGGTTTATCAGATCCATGAATACAGCAGGTGCGTTAGTTAAACCCAAATGGCATCACTTGAAATTCATAGTGTCCGTACCTTGTTCTGAAAGCAGTCTTGGGAATATCTTCATCCCTTACTCTTAGTTGATGATAACCTGATCTTAAGTCGATTTTCGAGTAAACACTCGAACCTTGAAGTTAGTCAAATAAGTCATCGATCCTGGGTAATGGGTAACGATTCTTTACGGTAAGTTTATTCAATTCCTGGTAATCGATACACATTCTGAAAGATCTGTCTTTTTTCTTAACAAATAAGACAGGAGCTCCCCAAGGCGAAGTACTTGGTCGGATAAAACCTCGGTCTGCCAACTCTTGTAGTTGGTTTGATAGTTCCTGCATTTTTGAAGAAGCTAATCTGTAAGGTGCTCGGGCTACTGGTGCTGCTCCTGGAATTAAGTCGATTTGGAATTCTACTTGACGAACTGGGGTAGGCCAGGTAAATCTTCAGGAAAAACTTCTGGAAATTCTCTGACTACTGGTATGTCTTTCAGTCGTTTATCGTCTGACTTCTTTTCTATTACTTGGGCTATGAAAACTTGACATCCCCTGGATATATACCTTTCGGTTTTTATACAAGATATGAGGCTTAGTCAGGTTTTACTTCGATCACCTCGGATGATCAAAGTTTCACCGTCGATTGGGATGTGGACGACTTTCTCGTCACAAATAATTCTAGCATGATACTTGGATAACCAATCCATACCAATGACAATGTAAAACTACCGAGTTTAATTGGCATGAGATCAATTTCGAAAGGTTGGTTTAACAAAGTTAGAGTGGGCAACCTTGATAACGGTTTTAGTGCCTACTAAGTTCCATGGCATTTCAATGTCATAGGTGGAATCTAGTATAATTGGTGGGATATATTACAGCATAGAAGCAAGAGATATGGATACAAAACTTTTATTTGCACCGGAATCAAATAATACTCTAGCTAGATGTTGGTTTAGAAGGAACGTACCTATGACTACATTCGGGTCTCGATGAGCGTTCTTGTCCCTCAGCAAGTATGCTCTTCCGTGGGCACTGTTGTTTGTATTTGAGCACTGGTAATTGCAATGCCCTTTCTCTCCACAGGCATGGCAAATTACTGATACTGGTTGATGATTACTTCCAGTGGTTGGTCCTTTATTTCTGATGTTCCTGGTCAGATGACCCACCCTGTTGCAAGTCTGACACTTGACAGTGCAAGGTCCTGTGTGATGCAGAGTGCATTTCTTACACAAAGGAAGGCTTCCAGTATACCTACTATTTTCAGTTGGGGTGGCAGCATAAGACCTGAAGGTTTCTTATCTTCTATTCTGCTGTTGGCGGTAATCATTGTTGCGGTTGCTATTGTTGTTGCGGTTGTTTTGGTAGTTGTTGATGCGATTATTGGGGTAGTTGTTGTGGTTAGTGGTGTTCCTTCTATCATTAAACTTTCGTTTGTGATCATTGATTCCTTGTATAGAATTGTGCTTTGTTACCTGATCCATCAACCTATGAGTTATGGTAAGGCTTCCTTCAAAGTTTAGGGCTATGACGCAGTAACATATCCTTACCATACTTCTGGGTACTCCTCCGATGAAAACCCTCCCCATCTAAAACCTTATAAATTACCCCATACTTTCCACTCCATCACCAACAACCCCACAACAAACCTAACTAAACCTCACCAAACATAACCCTTACCTCAATACCCCAACAAATCCAAAAAATCCAACTAACATCTTCCACAACCGGATTAAATACATATGTGATGGCCGGCCATGGGCTAGACTGGGCCTCCCATGGGCCTTGGGCCGGACTAAATTACTAATCTAATCATTATACTAACTACGAGCTAAGACCTGTTACAATTGGAAGTGACCGACACTTTTTGTGTTTCCAACATTGCTTTTGAAAACTTTGAGTATCCTAACATCGCCCAAAATATATCTTATATGTTACGAGATGTAATGAAAGTGTTTAAAATAGAAGAAAAGGTTTTTTCAAACTCATTTGATAACGTGAGTAATAATACAAGCGCTGTCAAAAAAACTAGTACTAAAATACCGACCCCCTTTGAACGGTATTTTTTATCATAGTTGATGTGTTGCACACATCATAAATTTGGTTGTGCAAGACCGACTAGCGACACCCAAAATACTTATTATAAGGAACACTTTTAAAAATTTGTTACAAGATGTATTTCAATCGGGTAAAGCTACACATGTAAATTATATGAGATTGTGTCATGAAACTAAAAACTTTTGCTAATCCCCTACTTGAGACATTGCTACAAGATGGAATTCGACTTACAAAATGTTTGTGTGGGGTTTCGTCAAAAAGCTACATTAATGGTTTATCATGAGGAACTTTGCAACTCTCATACTCGGAACATTGCATCATTTTTTACCGAAAATTGGTTTATTATTTAAAAATTAACCGAATTACTCGAAGTTTTGAAAGACGCAACGACTTTATTATCGGGTGTTTATTATCCCACGAGTCATTTGGTACTAAACCAAATTTATTTGATGTGTTCAAAATTGGGCGAATTCGAATTTCAAGGTCCACTATTTGCAACTATGGTTTTACCGATGAAAGAAAAAGTTAGAAAATATTTCAAAGAAATTCCACAGGTAATTACTTGTGTTGTCGCATTAAACCTGTGTTTTAACATTAGCGGGGTGGAACTACTTCTCGAAAAGATTTCTATGGATTTTGAATTCCATAAAGAAAACGCTAACTTTGGAACAAATGCAAAAAAAAATTCAACAAATGTTTTAATCTATTTGATGTTTATTATAATAAATAAGGTGCAAAAAATGTTTCAACGAGTTCGGCTTCTACATTTTCTACAAATAATTCCACGGATCCGCAAATGGGCTTATTTTATAGATTAAGACAAGAATAGGAGTGACCACTCATCGACTAACGAATATGGGATATATATTGGAACCGATTGGATAAACACTATGCAACCCGAAGAATTCATAAAATTTGATATTTTGGCTTGGTGGAAAGGAAGGGAAACATAATTTCTCGTTCTAACCGCCATGGCTCGGGATTTATTAAGTGTGCAAGCTTCTACGATTGCTTCAGAATCCGTTTTCTCTACTAGTGGAAGGGTATTATCGATACGAAAAACAAGACTCACGCCGACATCTTTGAAGATGTGTATTTGCTTGAAGGATCATTTGGATGCGGCCGAGCGTATATAACACATTGCAAGTCTTGAAGATGGACTAGAGTACGAAGCACAATTACATGATGTCGAGGTGATATCGGGTCAAGCAAACATAATTTTTGACGAAGAACTCGTTCTAGATGAAGCTACTAGCGAGGCTAGATCATCCGAAGCCGATGAAGAAGATGTCAATCTCGAACAAGCTCTTATTTAGGATATTACTTTTTGATAAATAAATCATTCATATTTATTAGATTTATGTTTCATGTACTTTATCTTTGATTATGAGTTTATAATAAAGGTTGAAGTTTTATGAGTTAATTGTGTAAAAAACAAAAAATCAGCAAAAAAACAAACACCTCTTTATGCAGCATTGCTGCTATTTTTTACAGCCCAAACACCCCTTCTGCTATATATGTGAGTGATTGAAAGTTAGGAAAAAAATAAGCATAAAAAAGCTAAAAATCAGTAGGAATGTTGCTGATATGCTTGTTGCAGGCATGAAATAAGAAGAAAACAAACCCCTTGTTGCTGGTATCTATTAGACAGTGGGTAAACAAACCGGTTGGCAACCGGTTTTTAGCAACCGAATAGGCTACCAACCTGCCCGAACCGGTTCTTACCGGTTTGGGTTTTTATCCTTTCTAAGTCAACCCGACCCGAACTAGTTTTTGGCAAAAACCGATTCTTGACCATTAACCAAAAACCAGTTCGGTTTTTCGAAAAACCGGTCAATGTACACCACTAGTCCAAATGTAAAATTGTTATTTAGACCGGTGTACTTGAAATACACAGGTCTAAAAAGAAGCTCTTTTGAACCGGTTCCTCTAATATGCACAGGTAAAATGTATAAAAGATACAGGATCGGTTAAAATCAATACACCTGTCTATATACGCTTTTTGTTAGGATTTAATTTTCGTTGTTCTTCGAAATTTTCAATCCCTCGCCAAAGAAACAAAAATACAATTACCATTTATATCCTTTCTCTCAATCTACACCACTACCAATCCCTAACTGACCACTATAGCACCTACAACCATCACTTGCACCTTCATCGAAGACTCCCCACGTTACCTGTCACACCCCGCTAAGAGCGGAAACACAGGATGCGACGTTATGATTACATCGCACAAGATACAAGATTATACCATACAAGATTTACATGAAATTTATGTTTACACTGTTGATATAAAAATCTTAACAACGAAAACTCTTATCCTTCGGAAATCATCCCGGTAGTGTAGGTCTTTGATTTTCAATACCTCCAAATAATAATAACTGTTGATCACACCTGAAAATGATACTCGAAAGGTCAACATAAAGTTGGTGAGCTCGTAGGTTTAGATGTAAACCCAGTTGATGTACTATAGTTTAAGTTGTGGACAAATGTGCAATATGAAAGCAGAATGCATGCAATAGATTTAGATTCCATATAGCAAATCCCAACCATAGTGTTTTGATGATCATAACATTTCAAATAGATTCATAGAATTCCAAATAGATTCATAGCATTCCAAATAGATTCATAGCATTTCAACGATACCAACCATTCATAAATGGCCTGAGCGCTTATTGTCCTTCGCACATAGGGCCTACCAGCTGGAGCTAACATATGTCGGCAAATAGTCCTTGCATAGAAGTTCAGATAGAACTCATGCACAAAATGATTTGTTTCGCAAAACTTGATCAAATAGTCCTTATGTCATTCACGTATCAGTCATAGGCACATAGCATTGTCCAAAAAGTATGAATTTGTTTTGCACAGATAAAAACATATGAAATAGACTTGAGTATCGTTTTCCCTCAATGGAAAATAGTTTGAAAATGGGGCTACGAGAACTCACCTTAAGCAAAGGTGATAAGCAGTTCACAAAAGATGATCAAACACTAGTATGCAACGGCGTCCAGACACGACCTAATCCAATTAATATCCGATTTAGAAATATGTTTTTAATGTATGTTTAGAGTTGATGCATAAGAGTCCTAAATGTGAGTTGTACAATTGTTTTTAGTATTATTGGTTGTGTGATGGTTGGTGATTTAGACTCGAGGAAGATAAGTCAAAATACGTACATTAGATGTTATATACTTATACTATTTAAGGAAAATAGAAAGTAAAATCGATAAGAAGTAGAAACTTAAAAGTAGATGAATAAACGATAAACCATTATCGAATATGTTTCGATAGTTTCCCTAGTAACCGTAAGTTACCTAGATTAAGTGTTCAAATGATGAGTATTAACATGTTTTAAATACATAAGATAAATGGTAAGAGTTTTATATTTTATAAAATTATAAAATATTTGTCGTCTTTTAGTGGCTTTATTAAAATAATAATATTTTATTATTTCTTCTTTTTGTCGCTTTATTAAAATAATAATATTTTATTATTTTGTCTTTGTGTCGGATTTTGAAAAAGTAAGTTTTAGTGAAATATTCCTAAATATGATATTTTTATAAAATTTTAGCATGACCCGTTTGTTTATAAAAACTTTCCAAGGTTTTTAAACCTTATTCCCAAACACTTTCCTCAAATCACAATTTCCGAAAAAATGCCAAAATCTACGCTTACGTGACGTTTATCAAAACGTGTTTTCCAAACGACTATTCTAACCATTCCAATATATACACAAGTATAAATCGATCAAAAATCCGTTTTGCACATTCAAAATGAGTAGTTTTCACTTATTGGGCCTTAAGGCCCAATATTAGCCTAAAATCCTTAACTTTAGTTTTAAATCCAAACTAGGCCCATCACAATAAGCCCGTCAATAGAATAAACCATATATCGTTCAAGTTGATGACATCAAATAACGTCTATTTTATAGCATCATTTATGCCATGTTATAACCTATTTTGTATAGTTATTGCAAATAATTGTTACTTAATCATTTATATTTAAGAATTACAGTAATTATGGAGTACTTGTTGAATATTAGCAAAAGGCGCGCATTCTGGAGCTTAAATGAAGATATTTTGAAGATTACTATCCTGAAGACCAATACGCTGTATCCATCAAGGAAGATCTGGCGTATCCGTGCCTGCATTCACCAAAGACCATAAAGGAATAAAGCTCAATACGCCGTATCTAGAAGACCAATACGCCGTATTGGAAATATAGAATGAATATAATACTTTGGAAGATATCAAGCGTGGTCCCTACTTCAAGAAATCCCCAATACGCCGTATCCAATCCTTGGTTACGCCGTATTGAACTGACTTCGAGACCTTATAAATAGAAAACTCAAAAATGAGTTTTAAGTGTGCTAAATCATATTCTCGATACCTAAACCATAAAAGTAGATTTTCAGAGGAGAAAAAGTGCAGAAGAGGTCGAGCAACGTTATCAATTCCATAGGAGACAACGTGTAATTCCATATACTTTAGTAATCGTTCAGTTTTTGGTATCATTCGTTAACTCGGTTAGTTTACCTTGGCTAAATAATTGCTTTTGTATTTACTATGACGTTTGAAGGCTAATACCTTCGGGTATTAGCCATTATTATGAAGATCTGAATGTTTGGTATTTGTTTATCTTAATTTCTTGATTTATCGTTGAATGCTTGTTTATGTTTATCAATTTATACTTGTTTACGCGCTTTTGTATGCGACCTATCATTCAACTGGATCTAGTGATACGGACCAAGTAAATATAGAGTCTGGGATAGCTCTCCATATAGTAATTTATACATCTAGAATCATAGGATCACAAATATTGTCCTTCTAAATCTGTGTCTAGGATACGCTTCAGGCTTAACTAGTTAATTGGATATTGCCAATGGTTTATTGATCGTGTTGACTAGAAGGTGAACCTAGATAATTCAACAAATAATGTTCTAATTCCATTGGATAGTTGGACAAGTGGACTACTAGTGTATAAATCACAATTAAACGGTAAGTGGGTAAAGTCTTTATGAGCTACGGTTTAACAAGATCACCATTTCTTTAATCCCTAAGATAGATTATAATAAGCAAATAAGGATGCTTTAATTCTGACAGAATTAATGTGTCTATGTCTTAGGATGATGAAACGCCTAAGTCTTAAGAATGATATACCGCCTCGAGAGAAAAAATCATTGCACTAAATAAATAAACCAACTTTCTTATCGGATTAATAATGGTTAATACAGTTTTCTTATATTTGGCTTGACCGCTCTTTTATCTTTTGTTTATTAGCTTGCATGGGTTAAAGTGCCTTGAATTGATTGTAGTCACCAACCAAACCGTGCCAGTCTCTCAGGCTGAAAAACCCCCTTTTCCTTTAGAATTAGGATTAAGACTGACATAGGTTTAGAATATGATAGAATTAACATAGATTAGATAACCAAGATATTAATTAAATTGATAGATTTAACCTCGCTTCACGTGTTCGACACCCTACTTACCACGAAACTACTACCGATCGGGTACACTGCCCGTTAAAGTGTTGCTTTTGGTTTAGTCGACAAAATATAAATTTAAAACTTGAATCAATAAAATATACACCACACAACGACACATCAAGTTTTTGGCGCCGCTTCCGGGGAGTGAAGTTGTTTAATTCTTTTTTATTAGTATTTTTAGTTTAGTTTAGTTTAGATTAATTTGCATATTTGTGTGTTTGTTTTGTGTGTTTGATTTTTGCATTGTATATTTTGCATATTGTGTGTTTGTGTGCATTATTACAGTTCATTGTAACCTTCTGAGTCGAATACTCAATACGGCGTATTCATTTTCTTGGATACGACGTATAATTTTTTTCAAACCAATACAGTGTATTTGATTCTATCATCAATACGGCGTATTCAGTTCATTGAATACGGCGTATTAAGCTATTTGACAGTTTTCTTTCCTAGCGAATTTAT
>BQNB010072833.1:0-32305 GCA_026074375.1 Tanacetum coccineum
TTGTTTACATGGAATTATGTATGAATCTAAGTATTACAAGTCTTGTATGGGCGGGACTTGTAATATGAGGATTGATATGATAATTGCTATGTAAACAAAACCCGTCACAGTTCTGTTTACATGGATTTATGTGTGAATCTGAGTATTACAAGTCTTGTATGGGCGGGACTTGTAATAGGAGGATTGATACGATAATTGCTATGTTAACTCGTTTATAAGGACCTTCATCGTATTTACTCTAACCGAGTACTCATCAACTATCTTGAACTCTATGTTGATCTCGCCTGGTAGTTTTTACTCCCAGTCTCCGAAGACGAGTTTTAAACACTCGTCCCATACTCATTAGAACACATGCATCGTCATGTCAACCACCTTAAAGGTTATGAGAGTACGCGTATTGCATTCGGGAATTATTAAGTAGGATGATTTATAATCTGTTTATTTAAAAGGATTGGGACGCCTCTTCATTTAAATAAATAAATTATAAATCACCGAACCATAAGTTTATCATTTCTTACTTACATAAATTTGGACGCTTCTTTATGTAAATAAGAAATTATAAATGAGTGGGCTTAATGGTATCCGATATGACACGAGTATGAACCTGAAATCGATAATCATCAGAATCCGTTAAAAGGGTCTAGAGACACAATCGTGTCTTGCCACTCAGCAGAATCTTAAGGCCTCACTTGGAACTACCTTATCACATTCTTAAGTTATTACTTTTGCTATTGCAAGTTTTGCAAGTCCTTGCAATCACGAACTGTCTGTGGACTAATAACAGACTGATGCAATATTCCGTACCATATTTGTTATAGTATTGACATTATGGTCGCTACTGTTAGGTCCTGGAGCGGTCCCGACTGGTACAACCTTATCCAATAGGTAATGCAACTCCCCTTAAACCAGATAAATACCTATCGACGAGAGAGATAGTCGAACTATTCATTTCGGGCCCTAGTAAGGAACAGACTCAGGGTCGCGATACGCACTCCTAGGAGATCTGGCCAATAATGGCATTTGAGCGGTGCATGAGTGAGAGTAGCACTGTTTGGCGTGACCTGCGGGACATCCCAAGCAATGGACACAAAAGCAAGCGGTGAGCATGAGGTGCAACAGCAGACAATATTGAGGTCTGGTAAGCGGGATGTTCGTGTGAGACGATAACCAGTGGTGTTATTATCAATTATAAAACCTGCGCGCGATAATTTATCTACGAATAACTACCTAGAAGGATTATCTATCCTGGTTCAACTTAGCCAAACATTTGGTATGTTGAGAAGTGTCCAAACATCAAAACTTGCAGAAGAAAGATATCATCGTCTTGCTTAGAAACCGGTTTTATCATATTTTAAACCATTTCTCGGTCACACAATACGGATAACACAATTAATCTCGGTACGAGATTTCTTTAAGGGGTAGGTACTGTACATCCGAAGAATTTTCGAAATTCCTGAATGACGATTTCAATCTTGAAACTTTTTAGGGTCCTGGCTTGACGTATAAGAACGATCATACCAAATCACTTATTCACGACTCAGACTCTAAAGCAATTGATGTGAATGACATTCCGTCAACTTTTTAGTTTTCCCGAGACCTGGAAACGAGCCGAAAGGGGCTAAACAACAACCGCAAAACATTATTCGATAAAATATAGTCAGACGCGGACACACAAAAACAATTAAATTTGTTTTTAATTATCTTATTTATTTAATAAAAATATTAAATAAAATTAGTCCATCATTTTATTATAAAGTCGATGTTTATAACGCGGAATATTCGAGGGTTGAAATATCCATTTTTTATTTCCCGAACAAGCGCATAATCATCCCAACGAAATGAATAAACGAAAATTTATAAATGTTACGAAAAATAATTTATGAAACATTATCAAAATAAATACTCATTTTTATCAGAAAAGTGATCGAAAACAAACAATGGCGCAAGTTTCGAGAATGTGGATCGTCCGTAGGTCGCTCCAAATATGAGTCCCGAACGCGTTTTTTTTAAAAACTTAATAAAAATGTTACACTTTAAAAACCCCTCAACTATTATAAACTTTTAACTTCGTTTAAATATATTAATTATACTCAATTTCATTTTCATTTCATCTCTTATATACACACACATACTCATATAACTCTCTCCCCCTCTCATAATTATCCGGCCACCGGAACCACCGCCGCCGCCACCTCCGGTCACCGGAAAAGTTTTCCGGTGACTTTTCCGACCAAACCCAAAGATGCTCCTCATTAACGGATCTACCCGATCCTCATAATCACTCTCCTTCACGCGCCTTAAAACACCACCATCACCACCACCGAACCCACGCTACTACCACAGCCACCGTGGGGTGCGTGTGGTTATAAAAAGGGTGCGTTTTGGTTCGGGTTTAGCAGCAGGGGGGTTGGGTTGGGTTGGTTATGAACAAAAGAGGTGGGTTCGGGTTTAGGTTATAACAACCAAGGGGCGTTGGGTTTGGCTGTCAAAACAGCGACCACGGGTGGGTCATCGTGGTTGGCTGTGGGACCCCGGGTATAGCCGGGGGATAAGGGTTGTTTTGGTTGTTATAAGCAACCATGGTGTGCATCCCGAATGTTTTTAAATAAGCAAAAAGGGTGCAGGGTTGATAGTAACAAGAATAGGTGCGTTTGGCTAAGGGTTTAGCACCGAAGGGTGTGTTTGGTTTGGTTGGTAAAACAGTCAGGGTGCGTTTAGTTTACCAACGCAGTGGGTGCGTTTGGTTTACCAACGCAACGGGTCCGTTTGGTTTATATTTCACAAAAGGGTGCGTTTGGTTCCCGGGACAGCCAAAGGGTGCGTATTGGCTATCAAAAACAGCCGAGGGGTTGTTGGGTTTGCTTCGGGACATAAGCTAGGCAAAGGGGTTGGTGGTTCGGGTTTAAAGGGTTAACCACCACTGGGTGCGTTTGGTTTAACTAAGCAGCTAGGCATGCGTTTGGTGTTAAAGAAGACGAACCAGGGTGTGTTTTGGTTTTTATTATACACGAACTTAGGGTGCTTTGGCTTAACAGCCACGCACAATGGAGCGTTAGGCTGTCCATCACCAGGTGTGCGTCGGTTGTGGGATGACACCGAAATAAAGATTGAGTTTAGTTATACACGAAAATATATAAAATTGTTTCATTAATCGATTATATAAAATGTGATGAAAAATATTATAAATTGCTCGGGATCTAGTTTAAAAATATGACTTAATATGAAAACGGGACTTATATTGATATATAAACGATATTAGATATGCTTTAGACGAGAATTTGACTAAAAAAATGGACTTTAGTGCCTTTATATAACGGGTAATTTAAATCAGAAATCGGAACATGGGATTCGGAATTCGAGACTTTGATAAGTTAGGCTTTGGTTTACAAAAAATTAACATATTATATTTTGACGGACGTTTTTGATGTAAAAACGGACTTTTAACTCCAATAACGTAGAAACTGGATCGAAATCGGAATATACACTATAATAGGAACTATAAGTTATTTTTAATATATTAAATCTGACAGAACTATTAATTAAACGATTTAGCACATTTCGATGTCCGTTCAGTCAGACCTTCCGGCGAATCACGAAAGTTGCTCGTAATGACGTTTTACTTTGCCGCGAGGATTTATCAGACTTTAAAAGTTAAGATAAAGCGGGTCAAAAAACTAAAGATCGTTAATATATTATTCAATAATAGTTTTTAAAGATCATACTCGATTCTAAAAAGGAAGGGTCTAAAAAATAGTAACTTTCGATAAATATTCGACAAGTATTAATTATTAGAAAAAAGCGAAAAATGGAGTATATATACATACACAATATACTAAACATAAGTTTAAAGACGCGCAAGTGGAATTTCTCAGCACGATGGTGTTATGTGCGAGAGAGTACATGATCGTGAAAAGGGAGGGAGGGGGAGAGGTGGGGGATAGGGGAGGGGGGGGGGGGGAGGGCGTTGTATTAAGGTGGGGGGGGGGGGGTTCAGCACGGTTGGTCGGTAAGATAATACGTTGGTTATAGGGGGGGGGGGGGGGGGGGGGGGGGGGATCGGAAAACGTCAGAAATGAGTATAGTCGTGGTAGAGGATAGGGGTGGGGGTGGGGGGGGGGCAATAGCGTTGGGGGGGGGGGGTAGGGGGTGTGAGGTGGGGTTGTGTTTTTTGTGGTGAGGGGTATTATTCTATTGGTTGGTAATTGGAAGAGAGGGGTTGTGGGGTAGGGGGGGTTTTAGCGAATAGGTGGGGTGTACATAGGTAGTTTTGAGGTTGTCTTATAGGGAGGTTGATTGGTGTGGGGGTTTGGGGGGGGGGGGGGGTGGGGTGGGTGGGGTGGGGGGGGATTGGGTGTGTAGAAGGGGGGGGTAGGGGTTTTTTTTTTTTTGGGGAAGAACATGCTTGTTTAAAAATGCATTTACAGTGGGTTCTTTGTGGGTGTCTTCTTATTTTGCGGTTTAATACGGCGGGGGTGGGGGTATATAATAACAATTGACTTCACAGGTTGCTATCAAAACCATACATTTTACATTTAAAATATGCATTACGTCTGATCAGGACGACTAACAACAAAAAATTACTGCCTATTGATCTCTTGAGGGACAACAATAACAGCAGTGAGTACATATTTTACATTAACTCTCCCGAAATGTTCTTGACTTGGAGGGGCGAGCACACCGTAACGGAGTATATATATATACATATTATTGGTATCACTCTACAGCCCAAATTGGTAACATTCAACGACGTCCAACGTCATAAAACGTAATCACTTGGAGGGTGCGCGCTGAATTCTAAATAGGATCATTTCGGCGTGTGGATCCCTGTTCGGGAGACATAGCGATCCCGGTACAACATATCTATCTGCAATGTCCACTCGAAAGATATAAAAAATCATCATTAAACAAACAACCCCTTCGGTGAGCTAGCTATCACTGGAACGAACGTATAACAAGTCGGATTATATCGTTAGGACTATCAGGAATTTAATAGTGCGGGCAATGTCACGAAATTTATATAGTGACTCATATCGTCGAGCTTCAGTGTCATGAGCTTAGGGAAACGTAATGGAAATTTTGGTGATAAGTGCAGTTTGCTTTATCGCGGGGAAAGTCTTGCGGTCCTACATTTTATACATTTTTGTGGCTATTATAAAGGATTGAAATAGTCATGCATATTTTACAAACCTTTGGTTTAACATTCATATTTAAACTAATTTATGAACTCACCAACTTTAATGTTGACACTTTTAAGCATGTTTTTCTCAGGTGAATTAGATGCTTGGACTATTTGATGTGCATTGGAGTCTTTACATTCAAGCTTTTCATTGTGATGCAAATTATGGGACAAATGTTATATTAAATACAGATTTTGATTAAATCAACAATGTAAATTTTCAAACGACACCTAGAGGTCGTTCTCTTGTATCTATTGCTGTGTATTATGAAGTAGCACCCCATGTGGTATTCCGCTGCGTTGTATATGATTTTTGGGGGTGTTACATTATTCTTGTGTTGACATAATGTATTGTTTTCATTACCTTTTTGGTAACTTTAAGGATCATGGAACAAAAAGCACTTAAAAAGTGTCTTAAAAGATAAATTCGTCATTCCCGATTTTTCAGTTTTCCCATACTAACCTAAAAAATAAGATCACCGCTAAGTACAAACTAAGATGCTAAGACTACTTATAATTACAACTTCTGAATTTCTCTTCCCTACATAAATCATATATTTAAGTGTGTGTGCTCAAGTTAATTTAAACCATTAAATCCACATATTTAGATAGTTGAAATCCAACCAAGCTTTACACATGGGCCTTTTGGGCTAATATGTTAATAACATAGTAAGGTCACAACTCAAAGCAGACAAAAACCTCCTTAGCTAAGACATCATTAGTTCACTTGTCCCATGAATGACTTTCTTCTCTAACTCCCAACCGTCATCGGTAGGGTTTGTGCTAAGGCTTTTGACACCTCATCCCGAGAATAAAAATCGAGATGCATGAACTTCCGAAGAAAACCTTTAGACTTTTGCGAAACGTTGGTTTCAAAAAGAATACTTTGTTTAGAAAATGAAAACTTTTACTATTTATGTTCTAACTTGCAACATTATTATTATTATTACATTATTAGCAAGGAATACGGTATCAACGTTTTCGTCGACGACACATCGCCACGCCTCGAACAAGAGTATCGTGGATCATGTTTATTATGATACCAGACCCTAATAACCATCCTATACACCCTTTCTTTCGATGTCACATCGGGAGCGAACCGACAAATGCCCATGTACTTTATTGCGATGGAGTTTGTATATTAATTATTAATACTAAGGATTTATAACTTGCATCCTTTTTATTCACCAATTATATATATATGTATATACAAAAAATTTACATTTTTTATACACTATTTTTGCAAATAGAAAAATTTAAGTAGAAAGAGAGAGAGAAATTTTTTAGAAAACCAAAGGTAAACGCTTGAACTAAAATTCTTATTTACAAAAGATGTCCGACTTCATCGATCAAAGCTTTTTCTCTAAATATTTGAATAATAGAGACGTTTAAGAGTAAAACCTGCGTAATTTGTAGAAAAGTATTGGGGCACGGGGTGGGAACGGCGCGAGAGAGTGGAGTAAGCGGGGGGGGGGAGGGGGTGGTTTAGGGGATTTTTTTGGAATTTTACTGGGAGAGGGTTTTTGTGTTCTGTGAGGATTTTTTTAGCCTTTAAGTTTTCCCAAATAAACTTTGTTTAGCATCCTAATGCGAATCAACACTATCATCTCTTATTCTTTGCGAATTTATAAATCTCTAGATAAAGAAATTCGCAAATACTTAGCCAATATATAATCCAACTCCGGGCAGATTTTAAAATCGACTGAAATTAGTCTATTCAAGTCCTTCATTTAACTAATATGCAATAAACTTTTAAAGTCTGCGCGAGAACTAGCATCAACCCATCAATTAATTGTTAAGGGAGGAAGAGATTTACTCATCATGGCATCTTCATAATTTACTTCTTGATTCGCTCCAACAAAACCTACATTCTTCTTACCACAATTATAATTTTTTTTTCAACTACTAATATATTTTTTCATTTTTTCCCACAAATAAAAACTTAAAATTTTAAAATTTTTGCTATTTTTGTGGGAAAACGGGTACGTGAGAACAAAACAATAAGCAGGTAACATCAAATCGAAATTCCCCTCCCCAACTAAAACGAAACATTGTCCCAAAGTTTAGGCGGTTTTCCTCTAGGCAAATCTAAGGCCTTTATTTAAATATGCAAAGATAGCCGTTAACGATTAAGCAATGAAAGGATATCGGATTTCCCCCCAAACTATTTGCTAATAAAGGATAGGAAGCGTCGAGTGATCCGGGTACACAACACCGAACACGAAGTCTTCAAAAAATATGTTTGTTCAATCCTACAACAATCACAACAAACAACATACAACGAAAGATCGTAATAGGCTAGCCTCAACACCTCACAACACATTATGTTAGAAAATGAAAGAAAAATAGAAAAGGAGATAAGCATGGGGTGAACTCCCACGAAGCGGCTTGTTTTTATTGTCACCCCGATCGCAACTCGACTCGATCCTGAATTTAATTGTCCTTAGGAAAGTTTTGGATTCCGGATAACCAACGGTAGGCATATCCCATCAAAATAATGTTTAAGACGTGGCAATATCACTTGAAATTATAGCCATCGGGGTGAGAATGAATTTGGCAGTGCCATAAGGAAAAACTGTCGGTTATAGTGAAAGGGCCGGACCAACGGGCGACTTAAGATTACCGAGAAAATCTATAAATCGGGAGTTAAAGACCATGGGGGGGAGGGGACTTCATTATCCAACACACACACAAGGAATGGGGGGGGGAGGGGTGGGGTATAGTCTTGATTAGAAAATATATGAAATGAATTTCTCTTTGTTTTCTCCTTGTATATTAAAGAATTTTCGTAAGCTTGATCACGGAGCTCATGAAGTTCATTAAGCTGTAGCTTCCGGTAATCGCCCGCGGTTAAAAGATCAAAGTTGGCATGTTTTAAGGCCTAATAGGCTCGGTGCTCGAGTTTAATTGGTAGATGGCATGCCTTTCCGTATACGAGTCTGTACGGGGTACACCCAATGGGCATTTTATAAGCTGGCAGTTAAGGCCCATATCATCATCTAATTTGTTTTGACAAGAACACAACGATTTTCACCTACGGATCTTTCAAGAATTCTTTTTAGACCACGGTTGGAGACTTCCACTTGCCCACTTGTTTGTGGGTGATACGCTGTAGCAAGACGATGAGTAACATCGTACTTAAGCATGACTTTTGAGAATCGGTCGTTGCAAAAGTGCGTACCGCGATCACTTATGATAGCACGGGGAGCTCCAAACCGGGAAAAGAGAGATTTTAGAAATTTGCAAACAACTCGGGCGTCGTTAGTAGGGAGCGCTTTTGCTTCAACCCATTTGGACAGGTAATCGACAGCCACGAGTATGTGTTTGTTTCCTTTAGAGGATGGAAATGGTCCCATGAAGTCTATGCCCCAAACATCAAAAATTTCACTCACTTGGATGAATATTTGTGGCATCTCATCACATGTGAAATTTTTCTTCCCTTTACGCTCGGCATGAGTCACAGTTTTATACTAACTCATAATGGGCATCCTTATGTAAATTGTGGGGCCAATAGAAAACCAGATCAAAAACCATTTTGGTGGTGTAGTAGGGCAACCGTAATGTCCCCCGTTGGGTCCATGTGGCAAGCTGTTGAAGGTGTCGACAACTTCTTGGTTCTTGGCCTGAAACACATCGCCAGGATCACTTGATCAGCACAGGTTTTGAATAAAAAGAGTCCCGTCCCAAAAAATAGTGTTTTGACATCTTTGAAAAATTTGTTTTTAACTGAGTCCGGTATCATTCCTTGACAATGAAATTCCCCGCGTGGTAATTTGCATAATCGGCAAACCACGAGGTACTTTGGCTACCATGAGAAGTCACCATATTCAATGTCTCAAGAGGAAAAGTTTCGTTAATCTCCTTAGGATCAAAAACATTCTCAAACGGGTATACAAGACGAGAGAGAGATTGGCTGCGTAGTTTTCCACACCTTTGTATCATATACTTTGAAATCCGAAATACAGTTGAAGAAGTAAAACCCATCTATGCAATCTTGCTTTGGCAACTTTCTTGTCGAAGAGTATTTTAAAGCAAATGGATCCGTGATAAACAACACTTTTATTCATGATAAGATATGATCGAAATTTCTCAAAAGCGTATACTACTGCAAGCATCTCTTTTTCCGTTGTTGTGTAATTTGTTTCTGCTTCGGTCATCGTTTTGCTTGCATAATGAATTGGCCTAAAATGCTTCTCAATCCTTTGCCCTAGAACCGCACATATTGCATAATCACTTGCATCGCATATGAGTTCAAACGGTTGGTCCCAATTTAGAGCAATGAGAATTAGGAAGCTTCCCGGTTAATACTTTTTTAAGAGTCCTAAAAGGCTTGATGCATTCTTTTGAAAAGATTAACCGGGGGTGTTTTTCTCAAGAAGTGGGTCCATGGTGTCTAGAGTATTCTTTGAAAAAATCTTTGAGAATCTACTACGGTAAAAACCAGCTGCCTGAGAAAACTTCGAATACCCATAGACGGTGGTTGGGTGAATGTAGCTAGAAATCCACATCGGATCTCGGCTTATTGCCGACTTTAATTCTCCTTTCTCAAGATCTTATGTCCTAATACGATACCTTCTTTAACCATGAAATGCGTTTTTTTCTCATTTAGAGCTAAATTAGTGTCTTACAAGAGACAACACCGTTTAACATTTTCTCTAGATTGTGTAGGCACTGAACAAAGTAATTTCTAAAACCAAGAAATCAACCATAAGACTTACCATTGTCCTTTTCAATCAGTCATGGAGATGCCATCATACACCTCTGAAACGTGCCTGGTGCATTGCATAAGCCAAAAGGCATGCGGCGATAAGCAAACGTTCCGTATAGGCAGGTAAAAGAGGTCTTTCAGGTCCAATTGGACAAATTGGGAATTTGAAATAACCCAGAAACCTTCTAGGACAATAGACATTCATTTCCCCAAGTCCCATCTCAAGCATTTGATCCATGAACGACAAAGGAAATGGGACCCTTTTCCTTGTAGCTTTCGTTCATTTGCGATAATCTATGCAACTCATCCCACCGTTTACAAGGTCATGGGATATCCGGCACCATTCTTTTTCTCATTGGTTACTATGGTTCATTCCTCCTTATTCTTTGGTAACAGTGCACTAATGCTCACCAGAAGGACTAATCACAAGATTGGTAGATTAAACCTGTGTCAAGAAGTTTTTCCAACCTCTTTCTTAATGACCATCATGGATCTTTGGATTAAACCCTTCCTCTGATGTTTGACCGTTGGTTCGTAAATCCTCCTCCATAGAATCTTATGAGAATAAAATTTCTAGGTTTATAACCCTTTTGTCGAGAGACTTCCAAGCAATGGCATTGCTTTCGAGAATTAAAAACCTTATGAGAGTGGTACTTCTCATCACACTCAAATCTTTGGCAATTATGACAGGCAACAGTTGATTGTTAACCTGCTAAAAATTCGTATTCAGTTAGTGTTGGTAATCTTTAAGTTTCAACCTCAGGAGTTCAATCGATTAAAGATTCGGCGGAATTACCAAACTTTAAGCTCTTTTCCTGATTCTGGTAAGTAATTTCCTTGATTCAGTGACGGCGAAGGATCACTATTGAGAAGAGATTCGAGAAGGAGAATGTCCCCCTCTGGGTCATAATAAGCTTCATCAACTTCCGGTGAAGTTGGATCATCGGCTATAGCAAGAAAAGTATCAGTTTCTTCTAAAAGTAGAAAATCACTATCCCCGAAAGGAGTGAGAGTCGGAGAAGAATTTGAAACAAATGGATCGATCGGGAGAATGATTGCCAATAGTGCATTTCGTCAGAAAATCCTAAAACTATCTTGTGAGTATTCTTCACACGTAACATCAATAAGAATCAACTTTCCTCTTCTTCAATGATAACGAGATTGTTGTACGAAATAGAAGGAGTATCACCACACTTAAGGGTCAAAGATTGATCATCGTTTCTAAGAATTATCTCTCCTTCATACACATCAATTAAAGCATGAGCCGTCCTAAGAAAAGGTCTCCCGAGTATCAACGGTACTCGAGGATCGGCTATGAAATCAAGAACAACAAAATCGGCCAGAAAATAGAACTTTCCTACCTTGACAAAAACATTCTCGGGAGCGTACACCGGTTGGTGTTGGAATTTGTTCGGTTCGGGGCTAATTCTAACCCAAATTTAAGTATCATTTAGGCCCGAGTCCAAGCTTTTATCCAAATGTGGAAAAGAGGCCATGAGATTAATGCTAGCACCTAATTGCTAGGGCTAAGCAATTATCACTCCGAAAAAATTCAACATGGTATAAGAAATCCCTGGGTCACCAATCTTCTCCAGAAGCTTTTTTGAGGACAACGCACTACAATTATTCCAGTCAAAGGTGTATTGGTTAACTCGATTAACTTGTCTTTGTTATTAAGCATCTTTTTGAACATCAAAGCAAACTTAGGCATATGAATGAGAGCATACGTGAAACTTAGCTCAAAGTGAAGATTACGGAAAATTTCCATAAACTTGGAAGCTAGGATATCATCCTTTTCATTCATGGAGTTTCTCTTTTGCAAGTCTTGAAGGGTAAGGCAAACTAGTCTTAGTCTTTTGAGTAACGAGAGGCTCATCGATTGATTCTTTATCTTTTCCTAGGTCTTGGACCAAAGGAGGTTGGATGTCTTCGGTGCTAGGTAGCTCCGTATCCTTGGTCACCTCTCTTTCCTTTTCCACCATCGGCGGTGGAATTGGAGGTCCATCATATGAGGCACCACTTCGTGTGGTAATGGCCTTGGCTTCATTCCTAGGGTTTGAAATGGTATTGCTTGGTAACGAACTTAAACTTGCAGCTTGGTTGGTATGATAGTTTTGCATAAAACGTAGCATCAAGTTTTGAAAATCATCTTGTTTCTTTTGAGAATCATTGTAAACTCTTTGAAAATCATTTTGGTTTCTTTGAAAATTGTCTAACTTCATTTGCAAATTATTCATGTTAGCATCATTAGCCTTAGCATAACTTTCAAAATCCGTTTTAGATACACCTTGAATTTGTGAAACGGGAGGTAAAACTTGATTAACCAAAGGTTGATTTGTTGGTGGTTGGTATGGTGGGGCTTGATAAACGGCTCCTTGATTGTTTGGACGGTTTTGATTGAAATTGCCTCCACGGTTTTGATTTGAATTGAAATTGTTTCCTTGATATCGGCTTTGGTTTCCTTGGTTGTTTTGAACATTTGGTTGATTAAAACCGGGTGGTCTCATTTGATTTGCCAAATTAGGAGGATTTCTTTGAACAAAGTTGCCAACGGCGGCGGTTTGTTGGAATTGATGAATGTTATCATGAAAAACGGGAAATTCATTCCTTGTTAACGGACAATTGTTGAAATTATGGTTTGAACCACATGTAACACAAACTTCCTCGACTGCTTTGACGGTAGCAGGAGTCGTAACATTCTTTTCACTAATCATCTTTTCTAATCGGCTCATTCGAATATCCATTTTATCTTCAAGAGAAGCGGCGAGTTGTTGAAATTCAAAAGAATTAGAAGGTGTAGAAGTAGAAAGAGGAGCATTCGTACTCACTCTTGGTTCAATTGCACGACTTCTTGAATAACGAACCTTGGATTTACTCTCAATAATGGCTAAACCATCACGAGGCATCTTATCTAGAAAATTTCCACCCGCGGCGGAATCTAAAGCATCTTGATCATTGGTATTCAAAGAATTGTAGAACGTATCAAGTTGATGTAATTCCGAGAAACCATGATGAGGACATTGACGAAGAAGTCCTTTGAAACGTTCCCATGCTTCGTTGAAAGTTTCATTTAGTTTTTGCAAGAACATAGTGATTTCATTTCGAAGGTAAGTTGTTTTCGAAGGGTGGAAAGAATTGGTTTATGCAATTTTGAGACAAGATTCATGCCCACGTTAGAATCGATCGTGGTGGTTATTTTAGCCAAAGTCGGGCTTACACTTCGAGAGAGAAAGGAAAAAGCAAAAGCTTAATCGAAGTATTCGGAACTTCGGGATGTCTAAACATAGAAGTAACCTTGTTGAAAAATCAGAGATGATTATGAGGGTCTTGCCTACCCGTAAATTGATTACTTTGAACAAGATTAATCAAAGTTTGTTTAAGTTCAAAATTGTTTGCATTTATCGTTGGAACAACAATTGCATCTTCGTATCCTTCGATGGGAGCTTGTAGCATTTGAGCCATGGTATGATTGTCGGCTATTGGAAACTCGGGTTCCTCAACAATAACCGTTGTTAATTGTTGTTGTCGACGATTTCGATTACGAGTTTGAGAACGAGTGCGCATGCACTAAAAATAGAGAAAAGAAATTAAAAAGAAAACTAAAATTACACTAAATTTTTTTTTTTTTGAATTTTTGAATTTTTTTTGTTTTTTTTTAAATTTTTTTAACAATCTATTTAAAACGGATACACGGAAGACAACTTAAAACCAAATAATCAACTTACTTCACGGGCAAGCTCTTAAAAAAATTGCTTCTTAAGGTGAGCCGTATCTCGTAGGGACACAAAAAATATGGCAAGTTTAAAATCTGTGTCGATTTGGTGAACTTTTCAAGTTCACCGGAACTTATTTATGATAATACCTCAATTGAAGGTATTATATGTTAGTGTTCGTTTACCAACTTTGTTTATTTTAGGACAATTTTTTTTTAAATTTTTGATTTTTTTTATATATGATAACTATACTAAAAAGAAAAAGAAAATATTTTTTACTTTTTATATTTTTAATTTTTTTTAGATTTTTGAAATTTTTAACAAAAATGAAACTTTCGAGGACGAAATGATCTTCAAACCAAATTCAATAAACGTAAACGACGGAATCTTTAACACAAGTCCCCGGCAACGGCGCCAAAAACTGATTGGTAGTTTTATATACGCAATAAAATATACTATTAATATTCCAAAAGAGTAATTAAGAACTTTCCTAAAGTCTCCCTTAAGAAAAGCTCACTCTAAAAGATATATATAATATATAATACGTATATTTAACCGGGAAGAATGATCACCCGAGTCGTTTCCCCAACGACTTGTGAAATTGAAATCTTGCTTTAGCTTGGATTATGATTTGAATGAGAGAAAAGATATTTTTGAGTATCTATAACTACTAAATAAAAGCAGCAATTAAAATGAACAATTAAAAGCAATTAAAACATTAAAAAATAATTAAAGAGACGCAATAAAACGCGTAAGAATAGCAAATACACTAAAAATTAACTCCTAAAAAATCAAACTAAAATTTCTAAACCTAAATTAGGGACAAATAAATTTTAAGAAAAAGAAAAACATTTTTTTGATTATTTTTGAATTTATTATGAAAAAAAACTATTTTAATTCTAATTTAAATTTTACAAAAAATAGCCAAATTAAGTCCTAAAAACATAATAAAATGATTTTTAAACATAGAAAAGTTTAAAATAAACATAAAAACTCAGAAAACTATTTTAAACTATTTTTAAAATTAAAATCGTATTTTTAAAATTAAAATTAAAAGCTAAAAAATCGAAATTAAAATCTATAAAGTGGTGAAAATGATTTCTTCTGAATGTAAACATAAAAGTATTAATATTATGCTAAAAATTATTTTTTTTGTATTTTTAAAAACCTTTTTTGTATTTGTTATTTATTTTTGAATATTTAAACCTTAGAAAAATGATTATATAAATATTTCTACTTTATGGAAAATTCCAAAAATTCAGGAAATTCTTAAAGTTATGAAGGATTTATAGGAAAAATAAGAAAGCTAGATAAGCTACTCAATTTATACGAAATAAGCAGTTAAAAGCTACGGCTTTTTAATCTTAGTTAAAACTAAAAAATCTATATTAATTAAAAAGAAATGAAATAGGACAATGTTGTCCCTCCTTGAGCAGATGGTAAGATTGTTTGTGTTGCGTGTGAGATGGTTCTAGGTTCGAAGTCGGCAAAACCCCCTTTTTGGTATTTTTTTATTTTTTTACTTTTTTTGCAAAAATAAACTCTAGAATCTTAAAGAAGACAAATTTTAAAGCATTTTTTTTTAAACAAATTTAAGCTAAACTCCTATGTAGCTCTAAATATGTTATGAAAAAGCTGTTACAGTAAGTAGCCTTTTAGGCTTGTAAAACTTTGACATTCTACATGAAAATGCTAACACAATGCTTTTATGCTAGCTATTTTTGAAAACACAGATGTTATAGAAAGCGTATGATGTTTACCTGTATATAACTAATAAGCTACTTAACTAAGAACACTAAAATCTAACTGAAATGATCATCAATTGCGTAAAATCAGGAAGTAAATCAAAAAGCACAAAATCACAATTAGCTAAGAGCTCAATAAGTATATCAGAAGCTGAATTTTTGTAAAAATTACCAACACCTTAAAAACTACTAATTCAAATGATAAAAACAAACACTACAAGCTAGAAATCAACTTAAAAGCTAAAAATCTATCACTACTGTTTTTGGCTTTTGAGGTTTTTTAATGACTTTTAAAAGCTGATTTACCTAAGGACTTAAGCAAGAATTAAGAAAACTGAACTTAATCTATAATAACCTATACCTAACCTATAAACTACTTGAATTTCAAACCCTAAATCCTACAATCATTAGCTGAAAAGTGGATCAAATTACCACTACAGTGGCTTGTCTGATGTAAATGGTAAAAGAGTAAGGCAACATATGCAAGTGACAAAGGGGGTCTCAATTGCACTTAATTCACTCTATGAGTTTAGATGAAGTTAACTCAAACAATCTTCAGGCTCATAAGAGCTTAAATTAAAGTTAAGCAATCACAGATAAGCAACAAATTCCCCTGGTGCTAGCATAAAGAAATTAAGCCACAAAATCATTAAAAGTCTATACTAATGACTCAAACCTTTTCAAAACTAATTTATTTTAGAAAACTCAACTGTCCAAAATGAAAACATAAAATGACTTTGACTTTAAGTGGTCAAATAGGCTTAATCCAACAACCCCTTTCAGACTTGACAGAATTGAAAAAGCTTATGATATGAAATCCACTTAACAAGGCCTTAATACCAGATGACAACTAGCTTATATCAAGCTTAACAAACATGATTAATTAACTAATTAAGCTAGATTTAACAATTTAAGAACTACACTAGATATTTTTTTGTTTTTTTATGTATTTTTGACAAGTAAATGAAAAACAAAGATCTAAACTAAATTAACTAAAAACAGATAGGAGAACTTGATTAATGATAAAAATGAAACACAAATAAGCTCAAATAAGTAAACAATATAAGAAGTTAAGCAAAGACTAATACTAGCAATTAAGTAAATATTAGCTAGAATTTAAATGACAGGGAATTTCAAAAAAAAGAGATCTCAAATTGCTTCAGCAAAAACAGAAGATAAACTAATTTAGCAGCTACTTGCTCTAGCTTATCATTATGGATAAGCTGTAAAATCAATGTGGAGACCTTCCATGTTTGGGCTCACCTTCCAAAGTCAAAGTCCAAAAAGCAAAGGTTAATTAAACGCTTAATTTTAAAAGTTTCTAGATATGATGCCGCAAAGATAATATGAGCTCAATTGCAAGCCTTATATGACTTGCAAGAAGCTTAAATGGATGCATGTCGACAGTAGGATAAGAATTAGAAGAGGTTAAGAGCTTATGACTTAAAATAAGATTTATGTTAACTAAATTAAGATTTTATTAAAATTGAAAGAGGATTACAATGCTTAGAAACTGAAGGTTACATAATACTTAAAAGGAAAATTACATTTGAAAGGTAAATTTGCATAAGCTAAAAGTAAAATTAAGCTAAAATTTAAAGCTAACTAACTAACTGTGTGTGTGTGTGATATGAGGGCTATTTATAGCCAGCTGATGAAGATTCTAGGCCTTTGCTTGCATCTCAAATCTCTGCCATTCATTTTCCCAATCATTGGATTTGATTTTGAGCCCTTGGATAATGAGCTATTTAATCACGGATGCAAAGCTGTCATTCCTTTGATTGTGACTGTTTGTGCTAGTTTCGTGTGGTGATAATAGAGTAAACCCCCCTTCCTGTGCTTTCTTCATAGCCACTTGACTTCAGTTGAGTGACTCATTAGAGCTCTTGATATGACGTTTTTGACCCTGCCATCTTGTTGTGCTTCACTTGAATAGTCGTTTTCACCTTTAATTTGTGTTTGCCCCTTGTTTGATGTGTGGTTATTTTTTGGAAGATGATGAATAAGTAAACCATGAGCTTGGCGCCCTTTTTTCTAATTGAATTGGTAAAAACGTTTTAAAACTTTGGGTATTTGTAAATTTAGTCCCTGTGGTTGTATTTAACAAAAGTGTAGTATTAAAGGTTTTTCACAAATGGAAGAAATGGTCCCTGTGGTTTTATAAAATGGGAAATGGGCTAAGGTATTAGGCTTTTGGTTTTGGGCTTGGTATCCGGGTAAGGTTTTTAAGGGTTTAAGGCCCATTAGGGTTTAAGGGACTATTTGTGTAATTCTTTGGAACTTGGGGGACTTAAATGGAATATTTTTGGGATTTGTCCTTTTGTGAGTTGACTTTTCTTTGCTAGGGTTGACTTTCTTTGACTGAGGTTTGACCATTTTTTTTGGCTTTGGCTCTAAATCTGTGGCTTTTCTTATGCTCTTCCGTTTCTCGTGTCCGTGTTTGCCCGTTTTTGACTGTTTTCTTGTGATTTTTGATATATCCGCACCTGCACACACAAAACACAAAAACAAGTATATTTTTGCCATTTTTAGTCTGTTTTGGGTTTAATTGGGCTATTTTAGGTATAAACGGATATGTGTATTTCACACATATCATGTACCTTTTTATTTTGAACCTTTTTCGTCCCTGTTTGAACCTTTAGTTATATAAACCTGGTTCATGTTAATAAAGGGTTAAATAAAATACAATGCGTATAAATAACAAGACCACTGCCTAGTGTAGTTGGTCTTGTGGCTTGCTTTAAATTCACACTCGAGAGGTCAGGGGTTCGAGTTTGTGTGAGGTTTATTACCTCATTCCACGTGGCACCATTTCTTTAGTCCACATGGCGACCCGACCCACGACCCGACCAGACCTGGCCCAGACCCGGCTGTTGACTTGCGGTCAACCACCGTTGACTGGTGGTTGACCGGTGGTCTGGCGGTGGTTGACCAGTTGTTCGGCGGTGGTTGACCACCAGTCAACGATGGTTCACCGCCGTTGACCGTCGTTGACCGCCACCGTTGACCGTCGATGCCACCGTTGACCGTCAATTCCGCCGTTGACCGGTGGTGGTCCGGTGATGTTGCCAGAACAGTAATTACACCACGTGGCACCACTCAGGTGGTGACACGTGGTTTTGTAATTACCTGTTCCATGGGCAACCATCACCAGACACCACGGTTCAACAGGCTGAAATTTGGACGGTCAAAGGTGGCGTCGGACGGTTCAAACGGTGCGCGGTCGCGGCGGTGAACCATCGTTGATGGTGGTCAACCACCGCCGTGACAACTGGTCAACCACCGCCGAACCACCGGTCAACCACCAGTCAACGGTGGTTGACCTCCAGTCAACAGCCGGGTCTGGGCCAGGTCTGGTCGGGTCATGGGCCGGGTCGCCATGTGGACTAAAGAAATGGTGCCACGTGGAATGAGGTAATAAACCTCACACAAACTCGATCCCCCTGAACGCTCGATGGTGTGTATTTAAAGCAAGCACAAGGACCAACTAACTATGGCAGTGGTCTTGTTATTTATACGCATTGTATTTTATTTAACCCTTTATTAACATGAACCAGATTTATATAACTAAAGGTTCAAACAGGGACGAAAAAGGTTCAAAATAAAAAGGTACATGATATGTGTGAAATACACATATCCGTTTATACCTAAAATAGCCCAATTAAACCCAAAACAGACTAAAAAAAATGGCCAAAAAATATTACTTGTTTTGTGTTTTGTGTGTTGAGGTGCGGATATATCAAAATCACAAGAAAACAGTCAAAAGGGCAAACACGGACACGAGGAAAGAAACGGAAAATAAAAGAAAACGAGCAATAAGTAAAAGCCACAGATGTAGAGACTAAAGCATAAAAAATGGTCAAACCTCAGTCAAAGAAAGTCAACCCTAGCAAAGAAAAGTCAACTCACAAAAGGACAAATCCCAAAATATTCCATTTAAGTCCCCCAAGTTCTAAAAAATTACACAAATAGTCCTTAAAACCCTAATGGGCACTTAAAACTTATAAAACCTTTACCCGGTTTCTAGCCCAAAACAAAACGCCTAATACCTTAGCCCATTCCCATTTTTATAAATCCACAGGGGACCTTTCTTCCATTTGTGAAAAACCTTTAATACTACACTTTTGTTAAATACAACCACAGGGACTAAATTTACAAATACCCAAAGTTTTAAAACGTTTTTACCAATTCAATTAGAAAAAAGGGCGCCAAGCTCATTTTACTATTCATCATCTTCCTAAAATTACCACACAGTCAAAACAAGGGGCAAACACAAATTAAAGGGTGAAAACGACTATTCAAGTGAAGCACAACAAGATGGCAGGGTCAAAAACGTCATATCAAGAGCTCTAATTAGTTCACTCAAGCTAGAAGGTCATGTGGCTATGAAGAAAGCACAAGGAGAGGTGGGTTTTACTCTATTATCACTCACACAACTAGCACAAGCTGTCACATCAAAGGAATGACAGCTTGGCAATCCGTGGGAAATAGATCATGATCCAAGGGCTCAAAATCACTATCCAATGATTAGGAAAATGAATGGCAGAGATTTGAGATGCAAGCAAAGGCCTAAAATCTTCATCAGCTGGTTATAAATAGCCATCACTATCACACACACACACACACACAGTTAGTTAGTTAGTTTTTAAATTTTAGCTTAATTTTACTTTTAGCTTATGCAAATTTACCTTTCAAATGTAATTTTCCTTTTAAGTTAGTTGTAACTTCAGTTTATAAGCTTTGTAATCCTTTTTCAATGTTATATAAGCTATTAATTTCTTGTTATCATAAGCTGATTTTAAGTCATAAGCTCTTAACCTCTTCCAATTCTTATGCTCTGTCCTACAAGTTTCACTTAAGCTCTATGCAAGTCTTTTCAAGCTTGATGCTATTGAGTCATATTAACCTTTGCTTCATATCTAAACTTTAAAATTAGCTTTAATTACCTTTGCTTTTTGGACTTAGACTTTTGGAAGGTGAGCCAAACATGGAAGGGCTCACATGGACTTTACTAGCTTATCCATAAGGATAAGCTAGAGCTAGTAGCTGCTAATTTGAGTTTTTGATTCTGTTTTGCTGAGCAAATTGTGAGTTCTCTTTGAAATTCCTTGTCATTTAAATTTCTTAGCTAAATATTTACTTAATTGCTTAATTAGGCTTTTGATTTTCCTGCTTATTATTGTTACTTATTTGAGCTTATTTGTGTTTCATTTTTATCATTAATCAAGTTCTCCTATCTGTTTTTAGTTAATTTAGTTTAGATCTTTGTTTTTCAATTACTTGTCAAAAATACATAAAAAATAAAAAAATATCTAGTGTAGTTCTTAAATTGTTAAATCTAGCTTAATTAGTTAATTAATCATGAGTTTGTTAAGCTTGTTATAAGCTAGTTGTCATATGGTATAAGGACTTGTTAAGTCGGATTTCATTTCATAAGCTTTTTCCATTTCTGTCAAGTCTGAAAAGGGGTGTTTGGATTATGCCTATTTGACCACTTAAAGTTCAAAGTCATTTTTTGTTTTCAATTTTGGTCAGTTGGGTTTTCTAATTAAATTAGTTTTGAAAAGGTTTGAAGTCATTTTAGCTATAGAATTTTAAATGATTTTGAGGCTTAATTTCTTTTTGCACGCACAAGCGGGAATGTGTTGCTTATTCTTGTGATACTTAACTTTAATTTTAGCAGGCTTGGTTATTGCTTAGATTGTGTTTATTCACACTCCATAAGAGTGTTAAGTGCAGGTTAAACCAATTTGGTTGCCTAAAAGTGCTCTTTGACCCATTTGCATACCATATCAGCAGTAGTAACCATAGTTACTACTGCTGATTTATTGGCTTCATTTAGGCTAGTATTTCTAGGATCTTAGGGCTTATTTTCTTCTAGCTTATAGTTTTCAAGTAGTTTAATATAGATTAAAACCAGTATTTCAATTTCTAGCTTATCTCTTAGGTTAAATTTAATTTTAAAAGTCATAAAAAAGCCAAAAAGCCAAAAATAAGTAGTATAGTTAACTATTTCAGTAGGGCTTAATTTAGTTGCTTATTTGAAAAAGTGAATAGTAGAGTTTCATTAGGATTAATTAGTGAGTTTATCTTCAAAAGCTTAGCTTCTGAATTGGCTTATTGAGCTTTTGAGCTTAAGCTGATTTTGAGCTCTTTATGCTTGTTCTTAAGTTTAGGCCTTTGATCATCAATTTTAGTTTACATTAAGTGTTTTTAGTTAAGTAAGCTTGTTAGGATTAGCTTATATACATAATAAGCTATCCAGAACTTCTTTCATTTTTGAATTTTAGCTTAAATTGAATAGTGTGCATAGCTTTAAGTGAAATCAAGCAAAAGCAAACTCAAACCCCCTCTTTCTGTAACAGCTTTTTCATAAGCTGTTTTAGAGCTTATTAGTGAGTTTCAGTTTATGTTGTTTTTACAAAAAGTGCTCAAAAATAGGTTTTCTTTAAGTTTCAATCTTTAGTTTTTGTAAAAAAGTAAAAAATAAAAAAATAGCAAAAAGGGGGTTTGCCAGCTTCGAACCTGAGACCCCTAGGATAGATACCAAATGCCTTACCATCTCTGCTAGGTGGGACAACTTGTCCCTTGTCCTTTCCTTTTATTATTATACATCTTTTTATTTTCCTTTTTCTAAATAAGCCGTGGCTTATTCTGCTTAATTTAGGGCTTATTTTAGTTGCTTTTTCAGTAGTCTTATTTTTCCTGGATTCCTTGTTTCTAGTTAGACTTTTCCTGATTTTTTGGTAATTTTTCATTAAGTAGATTATTTTTAATCATTTTTCTAAAGTTTTTATTTTCAAAAAATCTTAAAAAATAGAAAAAAGTTTCAGAAAATTACAAAAAAATAATTTTTAGTTTTATAAAAAGTACTTTTAGTTTTACATTAAGAAAAATCATTTTCAACTCTTTTAGATTTTTATTTTCATTTTTGAGCTTTTATTTTTAATTTTAAAAATAGGATTTTAATTTTAAAAATAGTTAATTAACAAGTAATGCATTAATATTGACCTCCATCTTCTTCTATAAAAGGAAGTGATTTGTAACTTCATTCTCATCATTCTCCCACACAATGCCTAAAGAAAACAAAGCCAATTTAAAGAGAACCGATAGGATAAGTGTAAGACCATGTTGCTTCAATAATCCACGAACTTCATCACCTCCCTATCAACCATTCTCACCTCCATCGGACTATACTTCGGGTCCTCTACCAACTTCTCCAATCTCGACTTCTCCTATTTCACCAACTCATCACAATAGTGACTTATTGACTACTCATAGATCAACACCTCCACCTTTGACTTCACCTCTACCTTTGACTTCACCTCCACCGGCACCTACCCAACCATCTAAGCTCACATCACCTCTTGCCATCAACCTTGATCCCATAGAACTATTGTTCTCCACTCTACCAACCTCTTCCCAAGCTTTCCTTGAAACTTTTGATGATCTCCCACCATCAACTACTAACCCTCCACCACCTCGACCATCTTTTGATACTATTGAACAAATGGCAAATGCACCTCCTCCTATTCCACCCATTGATACAACCTTCCCCTCGCTAACTCTAAACTTGGAGCCACCTATCCTATCATTTCCACCTCAATGTTCACCAAATTTACCTTCAATCGTCCTACCACTTCCGCCATTAGGACCTAATAATCCTTTTCCCATGCTCACCCATGAAATGTTTTGTGAACATTGCCAAAGAACTCAAGTCTTAGTTGACAATATCCAAGGAGAAATGAGATTCATTCTCAATCACATTCTCGACCGCCTAAATGTTATCATGCATAACATCTAATAATAAGACTTAAGAAGTAGAACAAAATAATAAATCCATTAGGAATTTTCGTTAAGAATCTCTTGCTCTCTTTGTCTTTTTGTAATGTCTTTTATGCTATCTCTAATAAAAAATAGTTGTGCTATATCAATTGTTATCTCATGATCATTCAAAATTATGTTCAAAATTCGTGGACTTTGACTTTTTATAAGTCAGCCGGTTCTGTCCGACAACAAGCCGGTTCCATTGACAGAACAGAACCGGCTGGCCGGTACTACAATGTGTTTTTCTATTTCTTGGACATCTAACTTTTCTTTGTAGGTACTCACAAAGCAAGGGGGAGCACCTCTCATTATTTCTAACATATTTGTTTTGTAGCTACCTTAGCATTTTTTAAGGGGGAGCTTTCCGTCTTGCCAAACTTCTCGATTTACATACTAAGCATTCCATCTTTTTGTTTTGACAAAAAGGGGGAGAAAGAACTAGTTTAAAATACATCTAAAACCAGTAAATCAATCTCTTTCATTTTAAGACTATGTTTTGTCATCAACAAAAAGGGGGAGAATGTTAATACAAATAAACCGGTAACAAATGATTATCTCACGATCTTATCTCACGATCTTCCTAGATTAGCAATAAGTTTTATTAATGACAAAACATAGTAAAAACATCATTCTCAAATTTCTTACTATCTCTCAAAACTTAATCTTATATAAAAACATAAAGTGTCATAAAAAAGTGTATGATTTTATACACAAAATGTTTTTACACTCTAGATTAATTACATCATTCATGACCTAATCAAATGCAACAAATCCAAGGGCAATCTTACAAGATTACACATGATCTCTCAAGATTTTTCAAATCAAAATTCTGATTTAGTTACTGTAGGCCGGTGCTCTTCTTCAATAGCACTGGAAGAACCGGGCTGCAATAAAGTTTTTGGCTATAAATACCAAGTCATTTCTCATGTTTTGACACACCTTTCTCATCTGAAATACTTTCTAATCATCTGATCTTTCTCTCTATTTCTTGTATATCTTTCTTTAGTCTTGTGTAGGTAATTTCCTCCAAAGAAGAAATTGCCAAATACGAGTTCGAGACGACCAAGTCACAAGTACCTTGTGTTCGATCTCCATCATTACTTCAAGATCATCTTGCTATAGTTTATAGTTGTGAATATCATTGTTAGTTGTATACCAAGTATAGTAGTGTTGCTATTGATTCTATCGTGTGAAGAATTCGGTGATTATCTTTGTATCATAAAAGAAGTGTAACCAACGTTGTGAGGCTTCTCCGCCGGTCAAAAGGAGATTGGTGACTAGTGTTTAACAAACTCTCGAGTAGGTGGCTCGGGGAGTAGAGTAGGGCAAGGAAGGTGTCCTTGTAGCCGAACCACTATAAATACTTGTGTCCCGGTTATCGCTTTCTATACTCTCTCTTTTACTTGCATTTTATATCTCTTACATAATAATCAAATATCAATATTCTAACCATTTCGCAAAAAGTTTTAAACAAGTTTTGAAAGGCAACTAATAATTAAGAAAACTATTCAACCCCCTTCCTTCTAGTTTTCCTCATTGTTCTTTGAGTGTCTAGCTTCTTTGCTTTAAACCATGCATTGATGTTTAAGTGGGTGTGGGGCTTTATCTTTCGAGGTTTTGTTTATGATACATGTTCATTACAGCTATCCTTGGTGTTCGAGGATCTGGTTCAGATATACGTCTAGATATCCCCCTTAGTTAGATATCATTCAAGAGATAACTTATCCTAAAAGTAAAAGGATTGATCTTATGGTTCTTATTAGAAAAAAAGGTAGAAAATAAGGAAGATACTCTTTTTTGGGATGAAATATGGTTGGGGGAGAAGACTGATGTTCCAAAATGGAACATCAAGTTTTACATTTATAATAATTTTAACTAAGAAAGTGGTAAATAATGCATTGAGTTTTAATTCCATATGATTATGTTTAATGAATCTAACTTATCTAAAAGGGAAATAATATAGTGGTAAACAACTAAAAAGGATGTACGCATTTACTTAACTAATAAACCTAAATTCAATTATTATGATCTCGAGTGCAATGTCTAATCATAATCTTAAGGGAGGTGTCTAAAGTCGTTAGGCTCAAAAAGGCATCCTTGCCTAACCTGCGATTCATGAGTGGAATGAACTTGCAAAGGAAATTGACCTATACTCAGTTCAAAAAGGCATCCTCGTCTTTAAGGTTTCCTACTAATTTGTGATATATACTCTAGTGCTTCTCATTAACACTCATGTGTTTGTTACTAACACCTAATACTACAACTAGACACACCATTGCATCAACTTACACCTAAAAGGGGTGTAAGGGTCTTTAGAAAGAACACCTTATGGCAATAAATTGTTATCTACTGGCATGGATCGCACTCCTTAACAGGGTCCTCATACTAAGGGTCGTCTAATGGGCATAGGGCATACAACTACTAAGAAATGGTCATCCTATAGTACTCAATCGTGCATGCAAGGATTCGGATGCTCACATACTACTTAGTACACACTCAACCTTATTTTAATACCTAGAAAGGGATGCGAGGGTTCTTAATCACACTACACAAAATCCAATAAAATTGCAATTTAGACTTTAAGATCATAAATAAATAAACAAACGGATAATAAATAAATTAAATGGCGAAGAAAAAATAATTAGGCATAATAAATAACATAACATCAATAATTTAAAGCAAGATCAAATAAATCATTAAGAAATAATGAAATTAAATCAATCATTATAAGTTGAAATATGTATACATATCGTGCTAAATTAGTGCTCCTGATCCCCTAGTCGAATACCATGGAAAACCCCAATGGGTTTGCCCTATACCGAAACCCTCTATTCGATCCTCCTCCTTTTCGTCAACTGGAAGAAAACAAATGAAGAATACCGAATTGTGAATCATTCAGTTTATATTTATAGGAGTAAGGACACATTAGGACTTGTACGTATTCAGGTCTCCATCGTTGTTGTCGCAAAATATGTAGTCCTTGTAGTTTATAGTAAACTTCATGAAAGTTGCACAATATTAGTCCCTGGAGTTAATAGAACTTGCCGCCTAAGGGACTTGTTACGGCGTAAATCAATCGATAGTCTGATTCACCGTACTACTTTTCAAAGCTTATTATACATTTCGCTATAAATAGTTGAACGTTGATTAATCTCATCTATGGTCCATTTTGATGGACCTAATTACGCCGTTAACTTTGTCTTCTTGTCTACTCATTGTGCCTGTTTTTGTACTTCATCGTTACAGGGTAACATGTAAGGGCGTCCAGCTTATCGCCATTGTCTTTGCGTCAACAAGATCCTTCCTCGTCTCTGTGAAGGTTATCGTCTAGCCAAAGCGGTCTTGTTATCGTCCGCTAACTCTCTCCTTCGGTTGTAGATTTTTAGTTTTTTGTCTAATGTTGCCATTTCGTCATATTTCCGTTGCAACGACTCGATTAAATCGAGTTAGTTAAATAA
This sequence comes from Tanacetum coccineum, assembly GCA_026074375.1. Taxonomy (NCBI): domain Eukaryota; kingdom Viridiplantae; phylum Streptophyta; class Magnoliopsida; order Asterales; family Asteraceae; genus Tanacetum; species Tanacetum coccineum. Next base: position 26,628 of record BQNB010072833.1, read on the forward strand.
TGAACAATAAAGTACCATATTTCGCATAAAATATGATAAACAAATAAGGCATATAATTGTAGATACTGTAGTAAGTATAACAATTTGATGTTATCATATATCCCCCCGCTAGAATTTTACTTGCTTTCAAGTAGACCCAAATAATAATTCTCAAAAAGATATCTTCCAAGTATAAACTGGAAAATATGAATCTAAAAATTACCTAAAGATGAGAAATATCCAAACTGATGCACCTCACAAAAAGGATAATGAAATACACCATCTTCATACTCTTCACTATTCTATGTGTTTATTGTTGTTTGATTCACTCAATTGCTCAGTCATTGAGAGTATTCTATCATAGGTTTGGAAAAGATACTAATCTATACCACTAGAGTCTAGATGCAACAATTCTAAAAGGTAAATGAGTTGACACAACATAAAGGCTTACAACATGAATCATTCTTGATGAACTCCTTACCAATAATGACACTCAAGAAAAGACAACAAAACCACAAGTGAATAAGCGCCAAGTGGTTAGCTCATCTAATACCCAAGCACACTAAAGGTTAATAAAACTATTAAAGGACGATTAAAGGGTAGGATATAAGACATGGGAAAATATTTAAATGGATGCAAAATAAAAAATAAACAAATAAATAGTTTCTTACGTCTATAATCTCTCCGTCAATAGTCGCATTCAAATCCCATAAGGTAAAATCCGAGGGTCAAGAGTTAAGGGGTCTTCAAAATACATGACTTAATGCATATAAGATGTAATGTGATGCCTCATATTAGCCTCAAAATATTGAGTCAGAATTAGAAGCTCAGTCATTTAGTCGGGAATCCTCGATCTTTATTTAGTAAACGTTGTAATAGGCTAGTTACGGGTATCATGCTCGTTCATCAATCTAATATTGTATATGTTGCGGGCTTAAGCCCGAGTTATCCTGAGCCCGACCGTGATCAAAACACCATTCGGCCCAACAAAGGCCCACTATGGTCGACCCTTTGGTTAGTATAAATACACCTTCTCTATGTGTGGAGAAGGTTGGTTGTGTCATTTGTAAGTTCACACACACTTGTGAGAATCCACCACTATTTCTCTCTCTTTTTTCTTTCTTTCTTCTATCTCATCACATTTAAGTGTGGTAACCATTAGTCCTTTTAGCTCATCAATCGTTAACAAAAATTAAAATACTTCAAATACAACAATGATTCATAGACAAAAACCACAACAACAATCACTTTACCTACTTAAGATCCTACAAATCATTTTCACTTCACATTCAATGGATCCGAAAGATACTTTATCTTCGTGTTCAAATTCAAAAGAACAACAAATGCAACATATACAAGACAAAGTAAAAAAGAGTTGCATGGTATCTTTTCGACTACTTCATTAACATCTTAAGCTTCTTTCAAACAACGACTTAAAAGGAACTTGAACCGAGTGTGGATTCAAACGGGCATTTGCAAAACTCTTTCATCAAGATGTTTAGATTTTCATAGGCACAATGTTCCTAAACGTGGATCAACTAGAACAACAACTTGACAAAGAAGAATTTTAAGAGATTGGATCCGTGGCTGCTTTTAGATTACTCGAGACACAGTTTCAAAAGTTCCTCAAGTCACGGTTTTCTTTGGATGATGAAAATGGTCTAATGACACGCAAGTACTTTATAGCATACACTTAAATCGAGGTTCAACAATTTTGTGATACACTGATCTGACACATGGAATCTGTTAAGAAGTCGATTGATGAAAGAGCAATGCATAATAGAGAGTATGATAGCAGGGTGAATGAACAACTGATACAAACAACAGAGGGAAAGGTTGATATGGGTAAAGCATTGGATGCTAGTTTGGTTAACACAAAAAGCAGAGGGACAAAATCAGAAAAGCAAGATACAAGCAGCAGGTCATGGAATGATATAAATGCTGATGATGCGGATATCAGACCCATATAGGATGAAGAGCCAATGACTGAGGTACAATTAACTGTTGAATGTAATGTATTTGCGACAAGACAACAACATTCTGAGCAACCTGAATTCAATAATGAAGGAGAGGTTGACTAGAATGCTGAACAATGTCACGCCATACATTTTTTGTCTGCTAAATTAACCGATAACCAGATAACTGAACTCACAAATCAATCTTTCGAGTCTGAAAATATTTGTCTCAAAAAGACCGTTGCCCAGTTTCAAAAAGATTTTTCAAAACTTGAAGCACATTGTGTTAATCTTAAACTACAATTGCAAAACAATGTTTTAAAATCAGGGCAACATGGTTAAATTTTGAAAGAAAAAAGTAATGAAGCCAAAGTTAAAAAGGACAGTGATGATTTTGAAACAATAAACATCGAATTGGAATATAGTGTGGCTAAATTACTTAAGAAAAATAAGACTTTGAAAAAGTATTACAATGAACTGTATGATTCTATCAAAACAACGAGAGCTAAGACTATAGAACAGACAACTTCTTTGACGGCAAAAAATGTTGAGTTCAAAGGTCAAGTTCAGGAAAAGGGGTTTGCAATTGCAGCATTAAAAAATGAGTTAAGAAAATTAACAAGAAATAGTGTGAATACTAAGTTTGCAAAACCATCAATCTTGGGGAAACTGATTTTAGATTCACTCAGAAACCAATCAGTTGTTAGAAAACCGTTTGCGTTTAAATCTGAACGACCTAAATCTTCAAAACCATGGTTTGCCTCTCAAGTTGATGTGAAAAATGATTTGTCAAAACTAATCACTACACATTATTTTCCTAAGGTAAGAGAATATGCGTTTGCAAAACCTCATCACGTGATTGCACCTAGCTCATCTAGGAATAGTTCAAAGAGTGTATCAACTTCGACACTAAAGGAAACTTATGGTTCAAATGACATGATTCACAATTACTATCTAGAAGATGTTAGGAAAAAGACACAAGAAAGTAGTAGGAATTCAAAACCTAGTGTGATGCCTTATGCTAGATCACAAAGCACATCTAATGGTATCAAACCAAAACCTAGGACCAATAACTAAAAGTCTAGGAATTGGCTTGCATCTAAGACTAGTTACGTAATGACAAATTATGTGCTCAAATCAGAATACTCTAGAAATTCTAGAAATTTTTCTGACTCAAAATACTTTGTTTGCTCGACATGTCAGAAATGTGTCTTTAATGCAAATCATGATACTTGTGTAACAAAATTCCTGAATGAGGTTAACTCACGTGCTAAGGTTCCATCCAATAAGACAACGAACATAAACAAACCCGTAGAGCAAATAAGTATTACAAAGAAATAAGAAAGACATATCCCTATAGGACATAGGTTTTCAAGCAAAAAGACTTCCACTATTCATGAGAAAACAATAAGTCCTAGATCTTGTCTTAGGTAGAAACCGAAAGGTAGAATTTTCAAAACTGTTGGTCTTAGGTGGGTTCCTACTAGAAAGATATTCACCTCTAGCACATCCAAGGTTGACAGTGAACCCCTACATGGTTCTAATACAGATATCACTAATCTTCATGAATGCATATAAACTCTTGATTCAAGTGCGGGTACATCCATCAATGTTCAGGAGGAATAAAATCTTGATTTGAGTGCAAGCACTCCTTTCAATCTAAAGAAAGAAAGAATCAAGGCATGGATAAAAGAAAATGTGATATCTGGGATACCAAGGTTACATGGGATAGCTTTGATACAAGAGATATTTGTTAGACAAAAGTCCTAGAGGATTCAAAGTTTACTTACTTCTTGATTTTTATTTTTTTAATTTTTGTATATAAAAATATAAAACCTATAAAATCAAATACAGAAATGGACATCCTATAGTACTTAATCGTGCATGCTAGGATTCGGATGCTCACGTACTACTTAGTACACACTCAACCTTATTTTAATACCTAGAAAGGGATGCGAGGGTTCTTAATCACACTACACAAAATCCAATAAAATTGCAATTTAGACTTTAAGATCATAAATAAATAAATTAAATGGCGAAGAAAAAATAATTAGGCATAATAAATAACATAACATCAATAATTTAAAGCAAGATCAAATAAATCATTAAGAAATAATGAAATTAAATCAATCATTATAAGTTGAAATATGTATACATATCGTGCTAAATTAGTGCTCCTGATCCCCTAGTCGAATACCATGGAAAACCCCAATGGGTTTGCCCTATACCGAAACCCTCTATTCGATCCTCCTCCTTTTCGTCAACTGGAAGAAAACAAATGAAGAATACCGAATTGTGAATCATTCAGTTTATATTTATAGGAGTAAGGACACATTAGGACTTGTACGTATTCAGGTCTCCATCGTTGTTGTCGCAAAATATGTAGTCCTTGTAGTTTATAGTAAACTTCATGAAAGTTGCACAATATTAGTCCCTGGAGTTAATAGAACTTGCCGCCTAAGGGACTTGTTACGGCGTAACTCAATCGAGTCGATTACACCGTAACTCTTTTCAAGCTTATAATCTTTCGCTAAAATAGTGATTGGTTATGACATATGTCCAACGACCTACTTACGCCATAACTTTCTTCTTGTACTCATGGCTTGTTTTTCTTCCATCGTTACGGCGTAACCATAAAGGTCCAGTTACGCCGTAGTCTTGACGTCAACAAGATCCTTCCTCGTCTCGTTGAAGGTTACGACATAGCCAAAGCGGTCTTGTTATGCCGTAACTCTCTCCTGATTGCAGATTTTACGTATTTTGTCATAATTTGCCATTTTTCGCATCTTTCCGTTGCAACGCCTCGATTAATCTGAGTTAGTAAATAATGAACAAATAAAGTACCATATTCGCATAAAATAGTATAAAATAAGGCAATATAATTTGATACTAGAAAGTATAAACAATTTGATGTTATCATATATCCCCCCGCTAGAATTTTACTTGCTTTCAAGTAGACCCATATAATAATTCTCAAAAAGATATCTTCCAAGTATAAACTGGAAAATATGAATCTAAAAATTACCTAAGCTAGAAAATCCCAAACTGAGCACCTCACAAAAAAGGAAATGAAATCACACTCATACTCTCACTATTCTATGTGTTCATTTTTGGGTGATCACTCAATTGCTCAGTCATGGAGAGTATTCTATCATAGGCTTGGAAAAGATACTAATCTACACCACTAGAGTCTAGATGCAACAATTCTAAAAGGTAAATGAGTTGACACAACATAATATCATAAATGGCTTACAACTATGAAAAAAACATCGAATATCTGATGAACATCCTTACCAATTATGACACTCAAGAAAGACAAGACAAATACATCAAGTGAATAAGACGCAAGTGGTTAGCCTCATCTAATTACGCCAGTACACTAAAAGGTTATAAAAACTTCACTTTAAAGGCACGATTGTAAATGGTAGGATATAAGACATGGGGAAAATATTTACATTTAAATGGATGTAAAATGAAAAATAAACAAATAAATAGTTTCTTACGTCTATAATCTCTTCGTCAATAGTCACATTCAAATCCCATAAGGTAAAATCTGAGGGTCAAGAGTCGAGGGGTCTTCAAAATACATGAGTTAATGCATATAAGATGTAATGTGATGCCTCATATTAGCCTCAAAATATTGACTCAGAATTAGAAGCTCGGTCATTTAGTCGGGAATCCTCGATCTTTATTTAGTAAACGTTGTAATAGGCTAGTTACGGGTATCAGGATCGTTCATCAATC
>BQNB010072834.1:0-26563 GCA_026074375.1 Tanacetum coccineum
CGGCTTCCTGTTGACTGAAACTGGTTCCTGTTTGACTCAAACCGAACCGAACTGGTTAACTGATTTGCGCACCTCTAGTCTTACTAGACTCTTTTTTAATATATTCCATCTTTGCCGTTAAAAAAAACAGTGAAAAGTTGGTTAATAAACCACAGCGGCATGATTGGAATATATTTCTCATTATTTAGTGTTATACTAACCAAAATGATAATATACGGAGTATCAAAGATAACTAAAATATTCATCATGGTTTAGGCCGGTTTTGACCGTTTCATGATTCTAGCTTATGACCGGTCTTCGGTCTTTGTTCTTGATACTAACATAATTTAGGCTAATCTAGGACTAAACGCGATTTAGAATTAGGTTTAACCATTTCTAAGTTTATCGAACCAATCCGGTGGATACTAAAGACCATCTAGCTACTTTTTTAAAGGCAATAAACATACCCTTCTTTTGGGTTGTCATGACATGACCTCCCAAACATTCCCTATATAAACACAACACCACCAATAACTTCCATTCAGAGATAGCATTTCAGAGTCTTTCTCACCTAAAGGCCACACTTACCGAAATGGCCTATCACACGGTTACTCCCGCCAACTTCACCACCGTCGAATGCCATAAACAAGTACGTTCATGGCGGCTTCTCCGCTCTATCTTGGAACTACTAATCCAAGCATGCACATGCACCCTTGTCGAAAAACCAGAATTCGAAGATGATGACCATCCAATACAACCATACCACCATCGCAGGTCTTCTTCATTAGTCTTTCCAACCACCACCACCAATATCACTGGCACCATATTTGGCTCACGCAATGGAAAAGTTAACTTTTGTATCCAAACAAACCCTAAATCACAAACCCCTATCCTCCTACTTGAACTCACAATTTCCACCACCTTTCTTGCACGTGAAATGAAAAATGGCCATCTAAGAATCGCCCTAGAGTGTTCAAATGAACATGAGGCATCACGAGATAAATCTATTTTAGATATGCCATTGTGGACTATGTATTGTAATGGGAAAAAAGTAGGGTTTGCATTCAAGCGGAAGCCATCATTTACAGATATCAATGTTCTAAAACACATGGAAACGGTGAATGTTGGTGCAGGGATTATTAAGGGGAAAGATATCCAACGAGAAGACGATATAATGTATCTAAGGGGGAACTTTAAAAGGGTTAGCGGTAAATCTATGAATCAATCAGAAACCTTCCATATGATAGATCCGGAGGGAAATATCGGTCAAGAACTTAGTATATTCTTTTTCCGACCTAAATAAGTTGGTGTTTTTTGATCTTGTTGATTACATTTCCCCTTCGAATCCGGGATTAGCGTTCGTTTCTTTTTGAGTTGTGCTAGATTTTGTTGGCATGACTTTCTTTGTAACATATAGTTTTTGATTTACCAATCAAATTTCTAATCTTAATGATATCTTAAATTTACTAAATTTTGCCATTTCTTCATGCACAAGTATATATATGATGCCTCAACTCATGATTATTTAGCATAAGACAAATTCTGAAAAAAATATATAAAGGAAATTAAAATTGTGATTTTATACTTAAAGTGGGTGCATGAGTTGTTGCTGATTCGCCATGTCTTGTCTCTATAAGGACCAAATAACTTTGTGTTTGTGTTGCTTAGTGAAACACATAAAAATGTACACACCCCACGTATCTTTATTTGGTTTAATAGTTTAATTAATTTTCCCTTTTGCTTTGCACTTTGTTTTGGTCTCTTTCTTTTCCGATTCTTAACATAATCTTTTAGTTTGTAATTATTTTATTTCTTCTAATAAAATGATGTTACAATAAAAAAAAAAAAAAAAAAAAAAAAAAAAAAATAATAATAATAATAATAATAATAAATTTAGTGTGTGTGTGTGCAGTGGCGATGGCGGTTGGAGGAGACCAAATTCTTGTGTTTCATCCAATCTAAGTCATCTATTATGCTAGATGGAGTGGAAACAATAAGGTATGAAATGGGATTGCCTTTATAAATAACTTGCCTTTTTACTGTACATAGTCAAAATTTGACAAGCGTTTTTATTTATACCACACACCCCGTAACTAGGATAAAGCTAAAACTGGTTTAAGAGTTTGTTGATTCTGAGCTGGTAGATGACATCATAAAGATCCTCCTGATCTGTTTGGTGACGAGCTTGAATTTTCTCAATGATTTGTTCAAGATCGGAAATTCTGTAGTAAGCAAAGGCAATCTTATCCTTTTGCCCTAACTGCTTCTTTTGAAGTTTGATAATCTAAGTACGGATTTTCTTGAGTTCGGTCTTTAGTTCGTCACTATTTCTTCGTATGATCATTCTATCAATACGTCATTCCTTCATTTTCTTGATGTGGTGAAGATAGAGTTTATCTAAGTAATTCAAAATATCTTCGATTTGTCCCTCATGATGTTTCAGATACATCTTAATTGGACATTTTCCTATTTCAAATATCTGAGGTGGGGTAGGAGTATAAACTGAGGAAGATGGTGATACCAAATCACAGGTTTGATTCCGGGATGAATTAGATAACGTAGTTGAGGAAGAAGATGGGGAATGGATTCGCTTCTTAGGTGGTAATAGTTCTTCAGGAATAAAGAAATATCGAGGATTAAATAGTAGTGATGGTGGTAATATCGGAGATAGAGTCAAAATAGCTGGTGGAGTAATAGGATCTGGTGATGAAATAGGTAATTCCTTAGCATAAATTGCTTGTACGTCCTTCAAATAAGTATTATTGTAGAAAGATGAGAATACCGGTGGAATCATATTATCGTTAGAGTTTTCCGAAGAGTTAAAAGAATTGCTTCCCAATGAAACTGGGAAATAATCTGATGAGACCGAAGTATAGTTAAGAATATTCATAGAGGAAAAAGCATCCTCAATATCGGAAGTAGAGTGGTTGGGAGAAGACATCGTTCTATTAACAACCTAGTTTGTAAATAACATAAGTTATTTATGTAATAGTATAATAGATATGTATATTTACATACTTGTTCCGGAATGTAGTGGCACGGAGGACTTTGATGGCTGAGAAATGTTCAGATAAGATGTATCTGAAACATCATAAGAAACAAGTCGAAGATATCTTGAATTATTTAGATGAACTCTATCTTCACCGCATTGAGAGAATGGAAGAAGGACGTATAAATGGTAACGAACTGAAGACTGAACTCAAGAAAATCCGTACTCAGATGATCAAACTTCAAAAGAAGCGGTTAGGGCAAACAGGATAGATTGGCCTTGGCTCACTACAGAGTTTCCGATCTTGAACGAACCATGAGAAAAATCCAAGCTCGTCATCAAACAGATCAGGAAGATCTTTAGGATGTCATCTACCGGCTCAAAAATAAGCAAACTATTAGACTAGTTATAGCTTTATCCTAGCCACGGGATATGTCGTATAAATAAAAACGTTTGTCAAAATCTTGTATATGTAAAGTAAAAAGGCTAGATATTTATAACAGGAGAATCCCGTTATCTACCTGTTGTTTCTTAAATAACCACTTTATTCATCTCATCAATCATTCATCATTCAAAGTTTTTGGCATACATTATCTCCGTCTTTATGAATCATACCATAACATTAAGTGCTTAAAAGTTCAAAAATAAGGCATTATTCTTTAAGCATTTTTAGCATCTAACATCACATTCTCTTAAAAACTTATGATGTCATTCTTATTACGTGTTATCTTATGTTGATAGGATGCCTCCCAAAAGGACGTCAACATCTGAAACACCAGCCATAACTTTGGATGCCATCCGGCAACTAACTGCTGATTTTACTACAGCCCTGGAAGCACAGACTGCTGCCATGGCAAGTGCTAGTAATCTTACTGGAACTCCTGCAGTGAAAACGGGAAACTACAAAGAGTTTATCAGCTGTCAACCTTTCTGCTTTAATGGTACGGAAGGAGCAGTAGGCCTTATTCGCTGGTTTGAACGAACCGAATCAGTATTCTCTCGAAGCAGATGTGCTGAGGAAAATAAAGTAACATTTGCTACTGGTACTTTAACTGACGATGCCTTATCCTGGTGGAATGCATATGCCCAACCTATGGGAATAGAGCAAGCTAATCGAACCACCTGGACTGAGTTAAAAAGGCTTCTGACAAACAAGTATTGTCCCCGGACTGAGATCAGAAAAATGGAAGAGGAACTTTACAATCTGAGTGTAAAGGGAAATGATCTTAAACCCTATGTTAGAAGATTCCAAGAATTAACCACCTTGTGTCCAAACATGGTGCCAAACAATGAGAAACTCTTGGAAGCTTTTATCGGAGGTCTACCTCGAAGCATTGAAGGAAACGTTACTGCCTCGAAACCTCAAACTTTGGAGGAAGCCATCAACATATCCCAGAGGTTAATGGATCAGATAATAAAACGCGATTCTGTGCAAGAAACCAATGATCATAAACGAAAATTAGAAGATAAGAGAAACACCATCGACAACAACAACAACTACCCCAAATACCACAACAACAATAACCACTTCAACAATCGCAAAAATGACAACTACCAAAATAACCACAACAATCACAACCGTAATGATGATTACCACCACCAGCAGAATAGAAGACAAGAACCTGTTAGGACTTATCCTCCCAAAAGATACCATGGAAACCTTCCTTTGTGTACAAAATGCACCCTGCATCACACAGGAGATTGCACTGTCAAGTGTCGAACTTGCAACAAAGTGGGTCATCTGACCAGAAACTGCAGAGACAAAAGATCAACCGCTGAAAACAACTCTTGAGGATATTCAAGTTCATCAGAATCTTCTTCAATCTGAAAACTCCGATCATCAAGCTACAATCTTTGTCATTTGTTATTTTTATCCTACTACAAGATACGTAACATAAGTATCAACTCTTTTAAAGTTTCGTATGTAAAGTTATCCATGAAATAATAAAGTGATGATTCCGTTACATCTTGTTATCTAATGGTATCAAAACTTGTCATCATTTGTCAATTCCATCGATTCTATTATGTTCAACTCTGAATACTCTCCTCATACCTTTGCAACAAAAATTTTCATCCTCGATTATATGGGCATCAGTACAATCAACATCTCAATATTATGTAACCATTCATTACCATATCATGTTTTTATGCTTAGGTAAGACGATTTATGATCATCTTATTGAAATGAATTAGAATGCTTCTTCATTTGAATAAGGAAATTATAAATCTCTGAACTATGAATTTATAAATTCTCAGTTACAAGGAGTTGAACGCTTCTTTTTGTAAGTGATAAATTATAAATAAGTAGGCTTAAGTATATAACATATGTACAAACAAGTTTCTTTCAATCCGTTTGTACAAACAATTCCTTAATCATTATCTTCATTTTCATCATTACCTTCATCATCTGTGCATTTAAAAATCTGTATCTCACGTGATTAGCAACTCTCATACAAATTTACAATCATTCCTTGACATCACTCATTCCATGATCTCCGTATTCTAAAATTTTCTCTTATATTCTGCAACGTAATAACAAGGAAACACACAAGAATCTATACAATGTCAAATGATTTCAATACCACTAGGTATGAAAATTTTGACAAAGACTTATGATAGCATTCTTATTTGATGTTGACTTTTAAAGGTTAATGAATAACGATTCTTTACGATCAGAGTGGCGCAGCAGAAGCGTGGTAGGCCCATAACCCACAGGTTCCGTAAATCAAAGTATTTCATCACCCAGATTCTAATCTGGAGAAATTCTATTTGCTATCATCAAAAGGTGTGGTCTTGAAAATAAGTAGACGTGTGAAAGGAGGTAATTATAATTATGGTGTACAACATAATTATAAATGCATCACACACGTGAACTTGTAACCTTGATTAACCTAAATTCATACCCAGTACCTATCTCTAAACAATACCACTATAACTTTCAATTAAATCTCGGGACGAGATTTCTTTAAGGGGTGGAGACTATAACAACCCAAGAATTTTCATCAAATGCAAAACCTATTTTACTATGATCATAATTGTACGGGGAAATTTTTCGCTTTATTACATTACTTATATATCTCAGTATGTCATAACTAAAGTAGACGAGCTCACGCAACCTATCTATGGCAATCCTATCTTCATATATGTCAAGAAAACATCATAACATGTCAAGTCAATATCATCATATTCTTATTACAAAGTACATTATTCCTATAATGTACTATTCGCAACGTTATATCTAAACGGGCTTTAAACCGTTATCAGATGCCTCTAAACCCTAATTTCATGGACAATATAAACATCCAAAGCGAATGCACAAGCTTCTAAAGCATATGTATAAGTAATATAACATCTCACATAAGAATGCTTTCCTTTTAAAGTAAAGTACAAGTCCTTAAAGCTTAATGTACAAGTCATTAATGCACGATATCCGAAATAGCCATTTTACCTCCATTTTCCTAAGTAATCTTGTACAATCTATCAAGTACAAGATGTAAGCAAGTCATACATCATATTTTCAATCCATAATCATTCTTATATCGTGAATTCACAAGAAACCAAGGTTAGAAACCCTAACCCGAGCTAAATAGTAACCTATGACCCGTTTATCGATCTTTATCCATTTTAAAACTCAACCAACACTCAAATAAGTTGTAATAACTTATTTTATAACATTATTGATCCTATTCCATCATTATTTCATAATCCCACTTCATTTAGACAAGAATCGAATCCGAGAAACCCTAAATGAACCCTAAATGATCATTCGACCCGTTTACTCGTTTTTAACCATTCCATTCTCAAATAAGCAACCAAGAGACATTATAAACTCATAAAATGAGTTTACAAACCATTATCTATCATTATATATCATTACTTTGGCAATGTGCAAAGGTTACAAGCTTAGAAAACCCTAAAAGAACCAATACGTGCCCTAATTCCAACCCGTGACTTATTATTCCATTTTGACCCATTCTAACTTAAACCACCACTCAAATTCCACTAACAATCCATTATACAATGCCAAGGATCAGTATTCTATCAACCATGATTCATTAAACACGAAATATAAAACTTGAAAACACAAAGAAACCCTAAACGAGCCCATTTGGAACCCGCGACATTATTTCTTCATTTGTGATCCGTTTTAACCCAAACCAATTACTAATTCTCATCTACATTCCTTATTACAGAACCTAAGAACCTATTTTAACCATCTTTGATCATTGTACATGATTTGTGAGCTCAAAAACTTGTGAAAACTTAGCTGAGTTCTAAAACAGACCCGAACCCATTCATGGCTCATTTCAACCCATTTTTCTCATTTTAAAACCCGAACCACTGATTGAAAACTGATATAAACTCATAACACAAGTCCTATGATTCATAATCTACCATTATTCAAACAATGTGTGTGAAATATTGGCCAAACAAAGTCAATTCGAGCCCTAGGACCTAAATTAGACCCGTGGGGAGTTTTTACTTGTTTCAACCCATTTAAAACCTAAACCACTTGCTAATAACCTTTGATAATCCTTAATATTAACCATGGGAACATGTATCTATCAACACTTGATCAAGGCCCACGAGATATAAGCCCAAAACTTGAGTTCGAACCCTTATACACCAAATCTGACCCGCAACTCCTTTTTAGCAAAACTCACCCATTTTGAAGATATATAAACCAAGAAAGTCAAGAATACCCTAAAAAACTGCCTAATCAAACCCGTGACCTATTTCTTTCTTCAATTCTAATCCGCTTTAACCCAAACCAATTGCTAATCCTTGTTAATACTTTTTATATTAGACCTTAGGGACATGTAATAACTATCCTTAATCATTTATACTGAAATAAAAGCTTGAAAACTTGTGAAACCCTAGTCGAACCCCAAAACAGCCCGAACCCCTTCACCATCAATTTTAACCCATTTTAAACCATTCCAAGTGCAAAATTCTTACACGAACTCCTTCTAGAAACCCTTAAGCAGCTTACCCACCTACATAGACCATTCCTTGGTTAAAAATGAAGGCACATGGCCTCATCTTATTTGCTACGTCAGCCGGCTGACAAGCCCAAGCCATCCACACATCATCCTACATTTCTAGACCTCCACCTCGGTACTTTTTATAGCTAATACAACAAACACTAGACCAACTAATTGTCAAGGACCAAGATCCTAAACCTTCGCCTTACTCTCTACACTACACCTTCAAAGGGTATAAATAGACCCCATATGTACTCATTCTAACTTGCACCACACCTCCTCCTCTATAACCCTTATAGGCAGCAATCCTTTGCTCCCTTAGATCCTAGGATCATTAAAGAAGTTCAAGAAGCAAATCCCTGAAGAATTGAAGCCCCGGAGTAAAGATACAAGCTACGAGTGGAAATACTACCCCGAAATACCCATTTCCACCATTTTTGATCCTTGAAGCTCAAACCCAGGTTTTGAAATGTTCTACTTCTGCTACTACACCCTTATAATGTTCATATGATCCTAAATATACTCTTGTTAAAGTTTCATAACTCAATTCATGCTCATTTTCCCATTTTGATCCAAACCGTACAACTCCGAAACCTAATTTCATGTTTTAACTTAAACTATGAGCTAAAACATGTAAAATGTGTTGTTATAAACTATCCTAATAAGCTTATATAAATGTTAAAAATAAGTGATTGATAGTCATGAAGAAATTGAAACTAAAACCCCGCGTTTTCATTTTAAAAACCCTAATATGACTCCTTTTGCTTCCCTATCTTAAGTAATTCGTTAAAATAAACTTGTGTTGCCGTTAAATCTCATATTTTAGTTTTATAAAACTTATAAATAATACTTTTGAAATGTAAAATAATCTTGCATGGCAATTTGGACATGTTTTGTAATTATAATCCATGCAAGGTCTATATCGTAACTCTCTGATACTTATAAACTAAAGGGCTAGAATATGTCATTTTAACAAATTTATAACTATAGGAGCTATTCATATACTTTTCAATGTACAAGTGTTAATTGGACAAACAAATCAAAGATAGAAGGATCCCAAGTCTTAAAGAGCAAACCCAGTGGGACCATATGCACTTTCCCAGAACCTCATGGTCATAAAAAGTAACATTTTGAAAAAGTAAAAACACATTCAAAACATACCAGACATAAACTTTAATAACCTTGACGGCTTAACATATCCCATATATAATAAAAATAACAAGCATAAAACTTGCTTAAGTTCTAATCATTATAACATTCATTCATTAATGTAATATTTCAAAAATCCTGTGCCCGGCTCTATATCCTACCACAATACTAGGGAGCTTCAGTAATAAGATATATCTCTTGGTATTACGTTCATGTCTGAGCAGTTGGGATTTACAATTTAAGAGTGCCCTAGCTCCATAACGTTTACTGAATGACTTCTGAACAATTAAGTCCTGAACGGTGTATTATAAGATAATTTTATAATCAAATCACATCAATATCCTAAAAACTTATATATTCAATCAAACTAGACTTTCAACATATATTAATCAGGTGCCCAGTGTTGAAGTCGATAACAAACATTTTCATATACACTAAGCTATTCATTTCCTAAACTGTACATGTGAGGTTCATAGCTCGCATTTCAAAATTTCAAATGTTTTATATAACCCGCGAGGGGATACATGCAATCAACATGAATGCAATAAATTTCTGTTTGCAATTTCAAATTACTATATCCTAAGTAACATGCTTTTGCTTTAAGTCCCATAAATCATGAACCCGTAAATTACTCCCGAAGTAACGCGAATGATGTAGAATAGATCTATTTGGTCAGGGCCCTCCCTCACCCGTTGGTGTATCCCAGTTACGTGTAACCAATCCACATCATTAGAAAATACCGTGTATTTTGGCAAAGGTAACCCGCAGGGGCTATAACGTATCACCATAACCCCTATAAGGCTTGTATTCATGAGCTAATGGAATAATAAATTATGTTTTCATATCTGGGTGTATACCAACGTAACCCAAAATATCGCATTTGCATTCAAATTATATTACTTAAACCTATGGATTTCACTCAACCTTTGTGTTGACTTTATAGCATGTTTATCTCAGGTTATTGAGCAATATACGGCATGGAGTGGCATGGACTTGAAGATGGCTAAACTTGTTATCATTCACATTGTATGTAACTAGATTTTGGGACCTGCCTTTGTAAAACTCTGATTTGTAATAGAATGATAACATATCTTTTGAATAAACGTCTCTTTTGGGTCGTTTTCTATGATTATGATTGTTGTTTCCATGAAGTAATACCCAAGATTAGCTTCCGCTGCTATATTGTAAAAATGGGGGTGTTACACCAACATCTTTTATACTTGAGATCACTGGTTTTTTCGAGCATCACAGTCTGACATTCAAGATTTGTTTGGGAAGATCCAAGCCAATAGTCATGACTAAGACTCCTCGAAATCTTAATGGTTGATCTCTCTCCTTCCTGTTTAGAGCATCAGCAACAACGTTTTCCTTTCCTGGGTGATATCGAATCTCACAATCATAATCACTGAGCATGTAACACCCTCAAATCTGAGTATGCAGCGGAATGATGAATATCCGAAGGCGTTACATTATTGGGTTAATAGCACAAGATCAGAGAACGACATCTAAACGTGTCGTTTGGAAAAAGATACATTGGATTAACCAAAATAACTTGTTTGTTACATAAGCCATGCGTTCAAATGGTTTTCAACAAAATAGATAAAGATCCGGTTTATAACAATTGTCCCTAAAGTGTAATAAACCTCCAAATCTTTAGTGTTGACTCTTCATTTATTGACTCCCAATGTATCATCGCACCTCGTGCCTTATTGACCTGAAAAACATGCTTAAAACGTCAACATAAAGTTGGTGAATTCATAGGTTTATGTAAATCAATGGTAGGACCGCAAGATTTCAAGTGTATGATTAAGCAACCATGCTCACAATCATAAAAAGAAAATACGTTTCCTAAGCTCATGACTCCGAGGCTCGACGTAAATAGAAAGCAATTAAATAATTGGCCACTGGTTCGCGTGAATGATTGCAAACCCTGCAACATCCCAAATTCGACATGGTAAAGCGTTGTTCCAGTGATCAGTAGTCGACAGCCGAGAAGGAGGATTGCAATCCGCTAATCAATCTGATCCTATAACAATTACGCTGCCCGCACAATGTATTTCCCAATCACATCTATGCAATTAACAGTCATGGATTCATGGACATAAAAGGGGTTATGGTAACTTAGGCAAACACGTAATCATGGCATAAAATGTACACTTGCGTCCAGTTTGTAAAACAAAGCATGTTATCACCCCAAGGATGTAAATCATTTAGATAATTGTAAAGCATGGGGCTATGAACTCACCTTAGCCGGTAGTTCCTTGAATGATAACAAGTATCCAAGTAAGCAGTGAATCACACCGTTAAGTACCTAAGTAAGTACGGTCAAGTCTTAGTTTACACATTTAAACTAACGACTCCTTGTATAAACTAAATCCCATTTTAAGTTTATATATACCGTTATCACTTGTGCGGTGACACACAAGATCATTGTATTTATAGTTTCGATGGTTCTCGAGAAACGTGAAATCATTATTAATAAATATACTTATTTATTAACTTGTTATTAACTCGCTCGATGTCCGAACATCTTACGGTTCGACCGACGTGTTAAGTGTTTTACTTATTCACTTTTATTTCACAAACGTACCCGTAGGTTTTTAGTTGTTACACTTTAGTCCCTATAAAGTAATAACATTTAACAATAACTTTCAAGTTCAGAAAGTCATAACTTTCCTTTAATTACAAAATTTACAACTTCGGTCCTTATGATTTTATAGTTTTTTGAAAAGTAATGATTTTTATCTTACAACTTTTTCGTTAAATTACAAGTATCAGTCCCTGGAGTATATAGAAATACAAGTAATGACAAATTTATTCTTTAGGTTTTCTCGGCAATTTTACGGTTTTAGTCCCGCAGGCTTTGTAAAGATTCCATTTTACCCTCCGAATTCATCCAACAAGTGGCGTTTTCTTTATAAGCTCGTAAAGTTACAAAAAGGGTTTCGGTGGAAAAATACGCTTCAACGAGCTTATTTTTGGCTTAACGCCGAGGGGCCTGTTAAGTCGCGTTTGCTTATTAAAGGTCCGTTATAGTTTTTATAAGTCTAAATGTTCACAATAAGTTCACGAGAGTCTGTTAAGCTGTAAATAAGCTCGAGGAGCTTATTGGAGCTTATTTAGAGCTTATTGGGATTTTGGGCCCAATAACTTATATCGATAAGGGTATTTAAAGTCTTAGACTTTTCCCTAGTGCTTTTCCCACTCGCATTAAGCCGAAACAACAGTTTTCTTTTCAGCTTATTCTAAATAAGCAAATAAGCCAATAAGCAACTCAATGGGCCGGTCTTGGGCCCGTTTAGGCCCGATAGGGTTTTAGAAGGTCTAGTTGGGTCCATTAGGGTCTTAAATCCATATTAAGCTTATTAAGCCGTGTATAAGCACATGAATAAGCTGTGGGAGCTTATTCGTGTTGTATAGCTCCTTTCGTGGACTCGGTAATGGGCTTGAAGGCCCGTTAAGGGTTCGTTTGGCTCCACACACTTGCCAAGGGCCCATTATAGGTTCGTAGCTTCATTTTAAAGCTCACAAGCGCACTCATAACACACGAATAAGACGCTTAGGCTTATCGTGGCTTATTAGCCCTTGTGGCTCTCGCGTTGGGGCCTTATCCCAAGCAAATGGACCGGTGAGTCCATTAAGGGTTTGTATGGTTTTATTTGTGTGTTCATGTGGTTCGTTAAATAGTCTAGCATCAAACAAGAGTGCCTAGCCTTTTCTAAACGTGACCTGCGACATGCAAACATTCATCAACGTTAAATATACCTTTTCACACCACCCCGTTACGATTATAGCAATAGTTTACGTGTGATTATTCATGTATGGCACCTCATAAGGTTGTGTTGTGATAAGAAGGTGTGCGTGAACCATGCATGGGTCGGACCATGCATGTTTCACGTAACCTTTGAGCTTTGAACTCGAACTATACGCGAAAACTAGAAATGAATTGACGGCATGTGAATATGAAGACACTAGGGGACTAGAGGTGACTTTACAATGTCCTATGGTATTTGGCGCGTAATTAGAAGAAAACCCGACTTCGGTTTGCCTTGAACGCTGAATCCCACACTCCAAGTCTCGTATACTTCTCTTATCCCTATTGCGATCTTAAACGCACCTTGTGTCCTTAGGAGGAAAAAGTGGGATTTCGAGTATGGCTCGATTTCCTTGTAACTCGATAGTATTGAGGGAAACAAAAAGAGGTGCTATTGGCTTGAAGAGTTTAAGTTTTTGTGGAAAAATGTATAATGGTGAGTTAGGGATGATATTTATAGGCAAGTGAGCGTTAGTTTAGCTTTCCTAGTCCATATACACAACGCATTGTGTACTAGAGGCGTCTTTTAAGGGTTTAAGTAATCACAAACAGAAACACTGGTTTTTTTGTTAAACCACCATGAGTACAAGTATTAATTAGCTAGGTGGTGTACAAGATTAGTTTAGCTAGGAAAATCTATGGGTTTTATGTGTTTGTGGAGGAATAACCGCGGCAAATCCAAGATAAGGGAAAAAGAGAAGTGGGTATTAATCCCTTGGATAATTAACTAGTAGGAGACCATTAGGACAAGTTTTAATTACCTAGCATATGTACATGTACCTTTTAAGATCATTAGAAAGATTTGTGCTAGCTAATGTCCACATGGGACGATTTTCATGTGAGCTCACTTGTCACATTCGGCATTAAGGTGATATAAACACAAGACTTGATTAAGTTTTGTGTTTAGGCTTTTAAAGCGGGTATCGGTTTGAGTCTAGGTAAGTCTAGGTATTTCCGGGGTGCGTCCAAATGTATTTTATCGCGAAACGTAACCCTTTTACGTGACCAATAAAAATAAAATACTCAAAGTACATAATTATTCTCAAAATAATTATTCCTTACTTGGTTGATGTAAACCTTAATTTATTTGGTGACCGTTCACACTCATGGGTTATTTCTAGTCTACGCGGTTTAGCTTTAAAAGTAAACATTAAAAGTAAACGCGTATCGGACTAAAATAAATAGTGATCATTAATATAGTCGTACAATGACACGAAAATGAGAAATGTTACAATTTGATCCTTGCGTTCCTAATTAAGCTCAGGACCACACTTCGAATCCCAACGAATTTTCACTAATGCTATCATACTACGCTTTTACTCATGACCTCTCGGTCCACAATTAAAAGAGCTTTGTCCTCAAAGCTTAAGACCTTGTAGTAGATGACGAAGCCCGGTTTGTGAAGAGTTGTGGGTATTTTTGTTTGAACGAATCTTCACGTTCCCAGGTGAACTCAGGGCCCCGCCTAGAGTTCCAGCGAACCTTAACCAGTGGTATCCGGCTCCGCTTCAATCGTTTGATCTCCCGTTCCATGATTTCAACGGGCTCTTCCACAAACTGGAGCTTATCGTCAACATGAATTCCTTCTAACGGCATGACTAATGGTTCATCGGCATAACATTTCTTCAGGTTTGATACATGGAAAGTGTGGTGAACTCTGCTCAACTCTGGAGGAAGTTCCAGTTGTATGCACTAGTGGGTTTTGAGGGTTCAAATTCATTGGGAAGTGTTTATGTGGTTAAAGTGGGGTTATATAACTGTTTTAGGCAGTAGCTTGTCTGGGCTTAATTCGTATTATTTTTGGTTTGTGGTTGCTATGGAAAATTCATAATTTTAGGTTATATAACAGCTTGTAGCGTTGTGGTGAGTTGGATGGGGCCGTATCTCCTCCGGATGAGGATTTTATGGCCGTTTTACGGAAACATGTCGAATCTGGAATGCCGTTTGGAAAACGTGTTAAACTCTAGATTTTTGAACTAAAGTTGTTAGCCTTAAAATATGGTGACATATCCAGAATTATATTAGTTCATTTATAATGTGACATATAGGGACTAATAATGACTAAGTATGATAGTTGTATGTCACTAGGACTATAAATACCCCCTCCATACTTCCATGGAGGGGTGAAGCCCACATTTGTATGTGTGTAAGTGTGTGTGTTTTCTCTCAACACACACATCTTCCTATCTCTTTTCACCTTAAACTCTAATAATATGGCTATTCATCTTTTTCATTATACCCAACCTCCTGATCTTGTTTTAATTCCCTTGTTCATATGTCATTTATGTTTCAACAATTGGCATCAGAGCTGCAGGGGTGTGTCGTATCATTGTTTGTTGTTACTGTTCATCCACTGTTCATGTTACTGTTCACGATGTTACTATTCATCATGGTTTATTTTTTATTGTGAAAATATCAAAAACATGGATAGTATATGTTTTATTGTTGTTGTTTATGCTACTGTCTCAATCTGCCAAGTTTTATGCTTAAAAGTCAAGCATCAGTTTTAGTTTTTCTTGGTTGCGTTTTGATGTAAGAAAAACCCAGATCCAAAAAAAGTACAGACATTGCGTTTTGACCAGTCAACTGCGTTTTGACTGGTCAACTGCGTTTTGATTGGGTGGTTGCGTTTTGTGGTTGCGTTTTGACAAGGTCAATTGCGTTTTGACTGGTCAATGCAAGTGACATTGCGTTTTGACTGGTCACTGCGTTTTGACTGTTGCAATTTGGTGTACAGGTTCAATGAAGACCCTCATTGCGTTTTGACTAGGCAAAACGCTGCCCAAATCTACACTTGATTGCGTTTTGTCTAGTTGACCATTGCGTTTTGGTTTTTGTTGCGTTTTGTCTCGAAGGGAAAAAAGGGTGGCTGCGGTTGTGATGAGGTGTGCGTTTTTGTTATATACACAAGACCCAAACCGAGTCAACTCGATTCTTACCGAGTTGACCCGGTCAAACTCAATTGAGTCATGGTATGCACGCATGAATAGTTGATTTCTTATAAGTGTAATTTGTCTAAAATGATAAACATGGGTAAAGTTTTATAAAACTTTGGGTATTGGGTATAAAAATGGGT
Organism: Tanacetum coccineum; assembly: GCA_026074375.1. Taxonomy (NCBI): domain Eukaryota; kingdom Viridiplantae; phylum Streptophyta; class Magnoliopsida; order Asterales; family Asteraceae; genus Tanacetum; species Tanacetum coccineum. The sequence goes on from BQNB010072834.1 coordinate 15,993, forward strand.
ATTTGTTGAAGCGTAGACAAGTTTTGGTGGTTTCGTGAATGCCTAAATGTATTTTATCGCGAAACGCAAAACCTTTACGCATCTAATAAAAATAAAATATTGAAAGTTAACAATTATCCTCCAAATAAATATATAACACTTGGTTGAAGTAAACTTTTAATTGTTTGATGCCCGTTTACGTTGGATGATAATTTTTAGCTTACGCGATTTAACTATATGATGAGAATTAAAAGCAACGCGTACAAGAATAAAAATAAATTGTTAAATATTTATTAACGTAAAATTGTGCGAAAATGTGAATTGTTACATAAATGGTAATTCATAAAGTGTAACACGTGTTATCAGTGTATTATTAGGTCTGTGTTTAGGTCTAATTAGTAGGCCCACTTATCATTTTTCAAAAAGAAAAGAGTTATGCTAATTCAGCCTAAAGTTGTAGACCTAATAACAAGCCTAAGAACCATAAAGTGACACATGTCCTTTGATACGTGTGAAAACACATATCCTTTTTTATATCAAAAATGTTCCATAAATGACAAAATTGTGCTTAAAATGCTTGTATATTGCTTGTTTTGTCTTTGTGATTGTGTAGGTACGGATATAGCAAAAATCAGTAAGGCGAAATACGGATATCCAGGAATTAAATGACTTAAGCGTTCCGGTTTAAGAATTAGATGAGTACTTCTGGAAATTGACTTTATACATCAAGACTGCTTGATGCGGCTTACACGTCTACTTTGAATCTACACAAGAAAGGATTGCTGATTCAGGGGGAAGCTATGACAACTTCCAAATGAAGATTATCGAGACGGACTATAGATTGCTGACATGGACAAAATAACTTTTTTCATTTTCGGTTTGAATATTTTTAGGTCATGTCTCACACATAATCTTGTGAATATATAAATGTGTAGTGTAGACTTAAATATAGGCATATATAGTGTTTGAGTACAAATTTTCAAGAATTTCTTAGTAAATTTAAAAAATTCCAAATTAACGAATTTTCAAGAATTCCCTCATGATTTAAGGGGGAGCATTAAAATGTTCCAATAATCAGCTTGTTAATAATTAGATGTTTTTTCCCCGAAAGCATTAATATTTGAATCAATTGATATCCAAAATATCAAGAGATTTGACATTTTTAATAAGGGGAGAAAATGTGATTAAAATATATAACTAAAGATGTGAATTTAATGACTCAAGTGCAAGCTTCTCCCTTCATGTGCTAAACGTTTTTGAATATCGATGCACATGTTGAGGGGGAGCATTACAAATGGTTTTAAGGCTGTGAATGATACCAAAAGACCGACCATGTATTTAATTATTTGGAGTTATAAGGTGGTTAGGTATAGGTATTCGTTCCTACGATCCATCCAGAACCGGAGGGATCTACCCAGGAACAATCCACTAGATAGTGTAGAAGTCCTTAGGCATGATGTAAAAAAGGAGTAAAAGTGAGAATAAGGGAATAGTGCCGACTAAAATGGAGCTAGTACTGGAACAAACCCAACAAGGTACTAGTCATGAAGTCTCGGTAAGCACTGAAGAATTAAAAAGAAAAGTTATGATAAAGGGTGAAAAGAAAGAATCCCTCTTTACACTTAGGCAGAAACCAGGTCAATATATAAACTGTCAAAAACACTAAGCATTCTCTGGTATTAAAAGACTGACATCAATTGACCTAGTGATGCAATTCACAACCCACTCTAGCCACTCAGAATCTCTAAAAGATTTCAGTTTCATATCTCATGGAGATTAAACCACCATTTCTATATGACTTTCCACTCCGAGTTAGTAGGTAATTAAAAAGGTGGCAGTCTGCACCAGCCTTCGATCACTAAAAAAAGCAAATGTTGCACTATTGACTCTAGAGCAAAAGAGATCATGCCATATAATCTCATTAGACACTTGTCAAGAATTAATGCCCTGCTTATTCACACAATGTGAAAAATAAGAAATATATATCAAGAGTCCTACGCATCATTGATGTGCTGTCGTGTAGGATTAATTTATTGATTAACAAGTTTTAAATTTATATTTTGCCGACTTATACTAAAACAACACTTTAACGGACAGTGTACCCGATCGGGTAGAGTTTTGTGGTAAGTAGGGTGTCGAACACTAAGAGCGAGATTGTTAACCTTATAATCTATTAGTATTTTAATTATTCTAATTACTTGTTAAACCTATGCTATATACGTTTTCTAATAGGATTGGGGGTTTTTAGCCTGAGAGACTGGCACAGGTTTTATGGTGACAATAATCAATTCTAAACACAATAAACATGCAAGAAAACAATCAGAAGATAAAAGAGCGGTACAAGCCAAATAATAGAAAACCGTATTAGCCATATTAAATCTGATTAAATGTTGGTTTGTTTATTTAGTGCAATGATTTCTTATCTCGAAGTGGCATATCATTCTTAAGACTTAGGCGGGACATCATCCTAAGACCTAGACACGTTGAATCCTGTCACAATTAACGTATCCGCATAAAGCATCCTTTTAGTTTAATTATAATCTATCTAGGGATTAAAGCAATGGTGATCTTGATAAACCCTAGCCCATCGAGACTTTACCCACTTACTGTTTGACGGTATTTTATATACTGGTAGTCCACTGTTCAAATCTTTATCAATTAATCAAGAACATACTTGTTGAAACATTACGGGTCACCTGCCGGTCCAACTAAGCTCTTAATTTAAAGACAAAGACAGAACATTATTTGTGATCCTATTGGTCCAGTAATATAAAACACGATATGGAGAGCTATCCCAGTATCTAGCTCACTTGTTAGGCGTAACTAGACCCAGTTGAATGATAGGTCGCATATTCAAACACGTAGACAAGTATCATGTGATAAACATAATTAAACTTTCAATGATAAATTAAGAAAATCGATTTTAAAACAAACCAAACATTAAATCTTCATTAAGATGGCTAATACCCAAGGGTTAAAAAAAAAAAAAATTTTAAGGCCCCTATAACCATTGTTAATTATACAGCTGATCAAAAAACCACAGGTAAAGCTAACGTTTTACTGAACGATACCAAAAATTAAATGATTACAAGAGTATAGGAATTACACGGTGTCTTCTATGGAATCGTGATCGATGCTTGACCTTTGGTTGCTCTTCTTTTCTTTAGAAAATCATCTTTTATGTGTATGGTATGAAGAATATGATTTTGCACACTGAAAACTCGTTTTTGAGTCTTCTATTTATACTGTCTGAAAAAATCTGGATACCCATATTGGACTAGGCCAATACGGCGTATTGGGGTGTTTCCCTTGGAGTGCGCGCAAAGTTTATAATCAATCTGTTATATCTTCCCAACATATATTATTCGCCAAATCTCTAAATAGTTATCTTGCTGGATACAGCGTATAGTAGGAGCTGGATACGTCGTATTAGGAAGTGATAATACGCGTTTTCTTGTGAAGAGTTGGCGTTGATACACCGTATCTCTTTTTGTGGATACGGCGTATTGGTCAGAAATCGTCAATCTTCAAATATCTTCGTTTTAACTCCAAAATATGCGCCTTTTAGCATGTCTTCACAAATCACTCCTTAATTACTATAAATAACACTTTTAAGCAATTAAGTACAAATTCTTGCAATAATTATATAAAAGTGGTTAGTTTATTCGGGATAAATGATGGTATAAATGTGACGTTATTTGATGTCATCAAATATCCCCCCACTTGAATCCTACTTGTCCTCAAGTAGACTCTAGATTATATTGAAAATGTATCCTGACCGAAGTCAAGGATTTTTTCATTTAAGCACTTCTTTTGTTTTAATCACCTGTACAAGACCAAGCACCTCATGAAATATGAAAATGAAATCACTCAGATCACTCAACTAATCTAGGGTGTAACATTTAAGTGGTACGCTCAATTGATCGGTCGTGATTAGCTTTGTATTATATGCTTGGCAAGGATATACATTTCCACCAATAGAGCTAAGGAGAAACAAGTCAAAAAGGTAAATTGGGTTTTTATATAAGTCCAAGGTGGATCATTCTAACAATCTTTCACCAATAGTACCACACCAACAAGGCAGCTAAAGCACACATACACGGTCGTAATGACAGAATAGACATGTGTGTTCGATCACATCCTCATTCTAGTTTAACCAAGGGTTAGGATGAAGAACGATATAGGGTAGGGATCTTCTAGTTTTCACCAAAAGTAATAAACCAACAAGGAGGCTAAATCAGGCATACATGACCGTAACGACAGAATAGACATGCATGACTCAATCCCAACCTCATTCGAGAAAAACCTAAGGTTAATTGCTAAGAATGGGAAGCAAACTGTTGTTAAATAAAATTCACAAAACAAATATATTAAGCTTGAACAAATAAGGTAGTTTCTACTAACTTTCCCGACCGTTCCATGATAAAGACTTGAAATATATACAAACGCCTTGATCATAGAAATGACAAAGACAACCTAAGTTGGCGTTCCCATAACGGTCAACTTCCCAAACATCTCAAAATTACATACTTTTACAAAAGTGATGATATCGGTCACTTTATACAAAACTATACATCGTTGATTTTTATCCACATATCAACGAATAATTGATCCTTCCAAGTATTTCATCGGTTTAAGTTTAGCAAACCGACTATCAAGCATCCTTTTTTGATGCATTTTCTATTTTTCCATTTTTTTCATAACATAAACCTCGATGCAATTTCACCGTCTTCACAATCATAATTTATTCGGATAATTTTTCCATTAACACTTCATCTTCAGACATAATACATAATCGCGAAAGTAGCAAAATACATAAGCTACATATTTTCCCATTGCATTATGCAATTTCCCGACCATAACAAAGATAGAAAATTTCACTTTGACACGGGAAATACAAAACTTTACACAAAAGCAACTAGCAACTTTGATAAGGTAAGCTTAATCTACAGGGTAGGCTTAAGGTGTAAAGGTGTAACAAAAATAGACATATGGTGTGAAAAATACAGGAATGGCTTAACAGGTTTTTCTAGGGGATCTTACTCTTATAGTGAGAGTAAGCAAAGGGTAACATGGGAATTAACTAACCAGTATAGTTAGTTAATTTTACAACATTTAGGCTTTTTGGTGTATTCCTAGAAATTTACCAGTTAAAAATGTTTCTCCATCTAAATCTATAGTACTCATCGTTGTGGTCTCGAGTGATAAACCAAGATAAGTTCTAAAGTCCGCTACATCACCGGCACACTCATATTTTTGTCGAATTTTTAGTAAACGTTTGGAAACGGAATAGGCTTTATTCTCACAATTTGGCATTAAGGGTTATAGTGCGTGAGGTCATGTAACTAGTAATTTTTACAAAAGTTATGCTAGAAAAAATTTTAAATTTAGCATAATTTAAGCATATTATTTGTAAAAGAAAGGACAAGTATGTGTTTTAATTCTCCATCCCCCTACTTAAATTATACAACGTCCTCTCTGTATAGATAAAATAATTAAAGAAAATGGGAAATAGAATTAGAACGAGGAACTCCCCTGATATGTTGCTCGGGATGATTCTCCAATTTGAGTTCTTGAGCAAAAGTATGTTGACGAGGCTTCAGAAGCTCATACGAGTTCAACACACGGCTTTTTTAGAGTATACCATATCGTCGATTTCCTTATAGCAAGGTCCTGCATAAAAGATTAGAAGACAAAAATGCAATTCCTATCTCGGTTATACAATGGTTACAATGCAGGAAAACAAAGAAACACACAACTATGCAGGGATCAATACGCCGTATCCCTAACCCTAGGATACGTCGTATGGTTCCTGTAAAAACAATTAAGATTTTTAAAGTACTAAAATTAAATTACAGACTGATAACGTCCAGACACATCCATACGACGTATCCAGAGGGGTTCGATACACCGTATGGAGTGTCTGGGAAGACAGACTCGTGCAAACAATTTTAAAAATAATTTAAAAAACGTCCAGGTTGTCTCTCGGGAAGCACTTTTGTTTCAGCCGGTGATGACATCAAATAACGTCTATTTTATAGCATCATTTATCCCATCTATTTAATCCATTTTGTATAATTATTGCAAAGAATTGTTACTTAATCATTTGTATTTGAGAACTACAGTAATTATGGAGTACTTGGTGAAGTTATGCTAAAAGACACGCACTTTGGAGCATAAACTAAGAGTTCGAGAAAGTCTACTGATCTGACAGCAAATACACCGTATTATTCTAGACCTATACGACGTATCCAAGACTTTGACGAATCAAAAGACCATTGCCTGACTTTGAAAAATACGCCGTATCTACATCAACGATACGCCGTATATAATACTTTGGTCAACGAAGAAGAATCAACTAGTTTTACCTCAATACACCGTATCCATCAAGAAGATACCGCGTATCCGTGCCTACACTTCACAAATAACCACGAAGGATTGAAGACCCAATACGCCGTATCCAGGAGACATCAATACGCCGTATTCACAATATAGTTTATAAATATTTTGGAAGATATCAAACGTGGTCCTTACTCCAAGAAATCCCCAATACGCCGTATCCCACATTGCTCGATACGGCGTATCGACCTGTTTCTAGACCCTATAAATAGACGACCCAAAACTCAGTTTTAGGTATGCAAGTGAATCCCTAAACCACCAAGTCGACCAAGAGACGAATAAAGGAGCATAGAAGGTCAGAAAAGAGCCTCAAGATCATAGGAAAACTCTTGTAATCTTCGCGCAACCGAATACGCGTTCGATTAAGGTTTCTTTATTTTAATCGTTCATATATCAAACCGTGTGTATTTTTACAATGACTATCGGCTGATACCTTTAGGTATCAGCCATGTTTAATTAAGACCAAATATTTATTTTGTTATCTTGATTGCTAATATCATTGATTTATTGATTAATGTTTATCGCATTATACTTGTTTACGTGCTTAAGTATGCGACCTATCATTCAACTGGGTCTAGTCCTACATATTTAATGCGCTGCAACTTCGGTGTTGTTTGGGCGTAGGCTAAGAGTCCGGGATAGCTCTCCATATTGCAATTTATATATCTAGAATCATAGGATCACAAATATTGACCTATCCTTGCCTTTAGTTTAGTGAGCTTAGTTGAGCCATAAGGTGACCTTGGTATCAACAAGTACGTTCTTATTCCATTGGTAAGGACTCGGACAGTGGACTACTAGTATATAAAGAGCCGTTAAGCAGTAAGTGGGTAAAGTCTCCATGAGCTAGGGTTTAGTAAGAGCACCATTATTAATCTCCTAAGATAGATTATAATCAACAAATGCTTGCTTTATGCGGATGCGTCTAATTGTGACAGAATTAGCGTATCTAGGTCTTAGGAAGAAGTACCGCCTAAGTCTAGGAATGATATGCCCTTCGAGATAAGACAATCATTGCACTAATAAACAAACCTGCGTTTTATCAGATTATTCATGGTTGATATGTTTTCCTTACATTAGTTCTTGACCGTTCCTCTATCATTTGTTTATCTTCTTGTGTGTGTTTATTGCTTTACTTGTCATCAAAACCTTAGGTTAGATACACAAAACCGTGCCAGTCTCTCAGGCTGAAACCCCCTTTTTGCATTAGTTTTAGGTTTAACTTAGATAACTAAAATACTGATAGAATTAGGAATTAACGCTCTCGCTCTTAGTGATCGACACCCTACTTACCACGAAGCTACATCCAATTGGGTACACTGCCCGTTAAAGTGTTATTTTTAGGTATAGTCGGCATAAAATAAATAGTAAAACTTGATACATAAATAACACCTACACAATGACACATCAAGTTTTTGGCGCCGCTGCCGGGGAGTGAAGTTGTTTAATTCTTATTTATTAGTGTTTTAGTTTAGTTTAGATTAATTTGCATATTTGTGTGTTTGTTTTGTGTGTTTGATTTCTGCATTGTATATTTTTGCATATTGTGTGTTTGTGTGTTTTCTGCATTATTCAAAGTACGCTGTAAAAAAAATTCAAACCAATACGGCGTATTCAATTTATTGGATACGGCGTATAAATTTTTTTCAAACCAATACAGCGTATTTGACTCTATCATCAATACGGCGTATTCAGTTTACTGAATACGGCGTATTAAGCTATTTGACAGTTTTCTTTCCTAGCAAATTTATTACAGGTAAATATGGACGACCCCAACATAACTATGGAAGAATACATCAGGCTTGAGGAAGAAAAAGCTCGTAGGCGTGGTAAGGTGTATAACTGGGAAACTGCTACGTATGGTAAGATCTGGTATGATGAAGACGTTCACGACCTCAGATCCGTTGAAACCGAATTCCCAGCTATAGTCTTCAATGATAAGTTAACATTTGAAGAAGCACTCTCGTGTGAACCCACGGTAAGTCCTCTTAACGACAATGAAATTGACTTTAGAATATCGTTTGACGAATCCGACGATGAAGATTACACGGTAATTTTTGACAAAAACTCGTTTTCTTATAAAATAATTTATGTCAAGGATTTGAAAACGGATTTGAAATATGATAATGAAATAGTCAATATGCCTTTGTTTCTGTCAACCGAGCCTACTGTCAGTTGTTTAAATGATTTAGATTTCTTTAAAGATTTTGAGAATGAATTTCCAGCCATTGTTTACAATGATGCTCAAACATCTAAATTCGATTTCTCAACTAAACCCACTTTAAGCCCTCAACATATCGATGAATTTGATTTAAAAGATGAAACATCATTGTCTGAATGTGATGAAGAGGAATAAAACATTTTATACTTTAATGATCTATTTTCTTTTAACGTAATTTATCTCGATGATTTAAAATCGGATAAGGACAATGATGATGATAAAAAATCGAAATTGAAAACACTCCTTCGGGGGATTTATCTGACAAAAACCATTTACTGATGTAAAAAATAACCGATGTTGGTTGCCTATGCACATGGTCAAATAAGCTTTCGGAAACAAGTCACGATACATCTAATCATTTTTTTCAAAACTGAAAATTTTATCAAGGAGTTAAATGTTAAAATTGTGATTTGTAATTATCTTAACAAAGGGATGTCATTCACTTTCCTAATCAAGAATTTGTATGTGCCATTTGGCATCCCGTTCGACCCCAAATTGTTTTATATGGATGGGATTAAATTGGAGCAAGTCTAACTTAAAGACTTTTCTGTAAACAAAAGTGTTTGCCGGGATACAACCCGGAATGTATTTTCAATTTTTATCGAGTCTGTCTTCCCAGATTGTCTATACGGCGTATCCAAACCCCATGGATACGTCGTATTGACTATATGGACGTTATCCAGTCTTTATTTTCAGCACAGTCTATACGACGTATTCATTAAATGAATACGGCGTATCCAGGTATCAATACGGCATATCCCGAGGTATGGATACGGCGTATTGACTTCCTGTATAGTTTTAGGTATATACTTCGAGTCTAACCAAACGAATACACGGAGATAGAATTGCATTTGTTTTCTGAGAATTTATACAGGACCTCGAGAAAGAAAATCAACAAATATTGGTGGAGAATTTTCAAATCTGGAAGATCTTGAAGTGTTGGAGTCTTGAAACTTCAAGGCGGCTGTTCAACACAAATCATTGCTCATAAACGCAACTTGAAGAATCTACCGATCAAATCTCAGGGGAGTTTCTCATTCTAATTCTTTTTAAATTACCGTATTTAATGTTTTATATATACAACGACGACGTTGTATAATTCAAGTAGATGATGGGAATTAGAATGTTTACTTGTCCTAATTTTCACAATAAAAGGCTTAAATTGTGCTCAAACTTAAAAAAATTTCAAGCATACTTTTGTGAAATTACATGTTACATAACCCGCACACAATAACCCTTGATAGATATTGTGAGGATTTAACCTTTCCGTTTCCAAATTTTTTACCCAAATTCCACAAAATATGAGTGTGTCGGTGATGTAGTAGACTTTAGAACTTGGCTTGGTATATCTATTCGAGACCACAATGATGAGTACTATGGATTTAGATGGAGTAACTTGTTTAAATTGGTAAATCTTAGGATTACACCCAAATCGCCTATACATGTTGTTTATTAACTAACTACACCGGTTAGTTAACCTCCCGTTTAAACCCTTCCACTCTCATTTTTAGAGTGATGATCCACTAGAACAACCCGTAGAGCCAATCCTTTAGGAACTTACACCAATTATTTGTTTCGTTACACCATTACACCTTAAACCTACCCTGTTAGATTAAGTTTAATTTACAGTTGCTAGTTGCTTAAAGTGTAAAGTTTGTATTTCCCGAGTCTTGTGTTATTTTCTATCTTTGGTGACGGTTGGAAATTTGCACATTGCAAATGGGAATGTATATTAGTAGTCAAAGCTCATGTGATTTTACTACCATCACAATTATTGGTGAATCCGAAGACGAAGGAACTACCAAAGAAATTATCCGGAATTATTATGATCGTGAAGATGGTGAAACTACACCGAGATTTAAAGTTTAGTTAGCAAAAAAAAATTGAAAAAATGAGAAAAATACAAAAAGAGAAAGAAAGTTTAAAGATAATCATTTCATAATTACCAAAGGAATTACACAAAGGATCGATT